>JAFFZT010000251.1:0-20652 GCA_019804595.1 Bruguiera parviflora | reverse complement strand
TAACCTCTTTTTTTGGGGGGGGGGAGGGTTGTTTTTGGGTTATCGACGAGTGAGTAATCGGACGAGGAAGGAAATTCTCTGGGAATTTGGGATAGAGACGAAATAGGGAGAGGGGGTGAGGGAGGAGGAATGGGGGAGGGGGGCTGGTCTGGTGCGGTGAGGTGAGCAGAGATTTTGCATGGACGTGCAGGAAGGTTGGGCCGCTCACACTAAGGATGCGTTCGCGGGTACCAACAGCACCACCACGCGACTTCGGAACGCGTTCCTAACAGCATCGGGTCGCGCTCCCCTTTCTTTTCATTTTCATTTTCTCTTCTTTTTTTTTTTTTGTTTCCTTTAATTTCTTTTATTAGCTGCAAGTCTTTACGCGAAAAGATATCCCTGCTCGGTCGATCAAAAAATAATGGAACAACGTAGACAAATGTGAAGCAGGGTCACTAGTAAAGTTTGCAAGGATCATATTTGTATCGTGCCAAATTGCACGAGGACGAATGCATGTGGGGGTGCTTCGAGTAATTTTCTTATGCGATGTGTTTTAATATATAATAACATTTGATATAAATGATGCTTTATTTTACCTTATTACACGTACGAGGAGTGTGCGATACGATTTTGTGCATCGAATTTGTCACTATGAATACGGGTTGTCTAAATAACTAGTCAGATTATTTTTAGATCGGATTTGGATAGACTTGGCACTTCACGGGTGAGGTGTGGCCCATCTCCCCCTTCGTTGTTGCTATTTGCCATTCTCGGCAGCGCACCTAAATGAGGTGCGCAAGTTTCCGAGTTTTAACCAGCCAACTGGAGACGGAGGCCCACAGAGATGGTGACCTTACACTCTGCGTTGGACAAAAGCACACTAGCGTCACCGTCACACGACCTTTTTTATTTATTATTATTATTATTTTATTTTATTTTTTTTTTTCACTTCGTTGAGATAGGAAAACCCGGCTGCCCAAGTACTAGACCGGTGAGCGGTTTATTAACTCCCATCATGCCTTCCAGCGTGCGAGCAGACATACCGCACATGTGACTTGTGCCGGAAAAAGGACAATCGGAAGGAAAATTACGTGGGGCCCATACGAGGCCGAAAACACAGAGTGCACCGAAGTTGCACCGGAAAACGCCTTGCGCTCCTTTTCACTGCGTTTCATCGTCATATCTTTCGTAGCCATGACCTCAACCGAAGAGTACGCCCCGTTTTGCGGACACGTTTCTTTCGCTCGACTCAGATTCCCCTTCTTTCCTTGGCCTAGAGTCATTTGGCTATTTTCTTTTACCTATCTACCTTAGAGAGAAGAGATTAATCTATTGGTTATCGCGAGTAATAAATATATTTACCGTAAAACAAAAATGTAAGGAGAAAAAAATATATATTTTAGACCCATCGAGGGGCCCTTTAGTTCTTGTACTCAATATTGTCGAAACTGTAGTTTTTCAAACGCAAAATTGTAGATTAAGCACGTAACCACAAAAACTCTCTCAGGTTGGAAGGAGCCAGTGGATGGGTGTCAAGCCGTGCAGTAGCTAAGCCGCTTGTGCAGTATGGGCTGCAAATTAAAATTTAGACCAGCTAAAATGGGCAACTGGGCCTTTGGCTAATCGTGGATGCAATCCAAACTAGATCCAACCACTCTTTTACATCACTATTATTATAGCCATCTCCAATGCAGTGACCTCAGCGTTTCAATTTTTACTGGCCAAAAAGAATATCAAGTTTTTCTTTTTTCTTTTTTCTCTTAATGCTCCCAATGGTTACAACACACAATTACACGTTACAGACATGATATACAGTTGTGGCAGCGAGGATGCTTTACATGAAAAATTTGTTGAATGCCCCAAAAGAAGAATGGAAGACACCCTGATCACCAGCAGTAACGAACAGAAAAAATGTACTTAAGAGGGATGCTAAAGCTACCTGTGCTATTTGAACGAACAGCAGCATGATGACTTGGCAATCACTTTGATTAGTGCTGGTCAAGCCAATGCTTCCTAAACAATGGAGCTTTAGACCTGGGGACTTCATTACAGAACTTGAACATTCAGCAACTCTAATATGTGCAATAAGAGAGCTATAATGCTCAGAGGTAGTAGCCTGGAGAGCATGTCTCTGGATGAGTTGCTCATATTCAATTGTCTTGCATTGATGAAGTCCTTGCTAGGAGTTACAGAGACGTTTACAGATAATGAGCCTGGACAAATAGATAAAAGTTAAATGTGAGATCGGATAAGAGAGTCCATCTCACTATAAGACCCACTATACTTACAGTCATAGTTCGCCCATCCAATACGATGATGTGCCAAATCATAAACAAAAATCTTGTCTTTTAGAACGAGATCTGCAAGTTTAAGAAACCAACAGATTCATTTAATTCCGAGACTCCAGAAATCAAAAGGTGCTAGTAAAGCAATCAAGCTCTCTCTTGCCACTTATGGGGGAAGCATCTGTGGTGCAATTTGAAACAAAAAATTTGCTGCAATCCCAACTAAGCAAGCCATATCCTCCTTTTGAATTGATCAGCAAGGTAGATTATATTACTTGGCACAGATCCAGCCGCAGAAGACAGCAGGTGACCAAGGGGGTGAAGGGATATTGGCATAATCTTAATCAAGTCACTGCTGAAAATACATGGTTACTGGGTGGAAAGAGAGATTTATTTTCCTTGGGGTGGGGTGGTGTTGGGGATTTGTGGAAGTGGGGATCAACCAGTAGTCACTGCCAAGGAAATATGAAAATTTGGCAGTTAGGGCAAATCCAGTCTCCACCCTCCAACCTCCCCCCCCCCCCCCAGGCCCCCCCGGGAAAAAAAAAAAAAAAAAAAAAAAACCCCCAAACCCAAAAGACAACAGTGTTGGAACAGACTTTGATGAGAGTATGGAACTAAGTAAGCCTAAGTTCATTGTCTAACCTCCTAAAATAGTTAATCCTGCTTGAGCTCTTTGAAACCCAATGCACCACATTGCAGCACCATCCTGCTACAAAAAGAAAAAATGGACTTGTTACACTACCTACTGGAAAGGAATTGACATGCCTGATAGAAAGTGAGTAATGCAGAGAAATATCAAGTGAGAATTACATAAAAACCAGAATGCATCAGGTACTCTTCTGGTTTTAACACCATAGATGCCCCACCAGCGAAGTTGAAACTGACTAAAGGAAATATCTGGGATATACTGCATATAAATGGTTAATTCCCACTCAGTTCATACAGAAGAAGAAAGGGAAAAATAATAAAAAGGAAATAGGGTCACAAAAACCTTCTTATTTGAAAACTTAATTTGGAAAATTAAGTAGAAGAGTTAACCTGGTGGAGACAAAATAACATTGATTTCCTTTGAATATTGTGGGAGTCACAGATTGTGAGACTGCGGAAGTTACCTGCACACCCAGCTAGCAAATCAACTTAACAGCACATGAAACAACTTAAAGCAATTCCTTACATCAAACTAATTCACTATCTTTACCACTATCTTAAATCACTACTAAGAACCTTGCAACTGACAAGTTGCTAACCTATTAGGAAGAATCTATTATCTCATTTTCCTTGATGTATGATCTTCTTCTTGTCACACTACTTTTGTCCATCCAGAAAACTATCTTTCTGCAATGCACAGTTAGGCTTTGTACAAATCTATTTGACAGCTGCACGTAATGCAACAATGCCCCAACTGTACTCCCAAAAGAGAATGGTACAGGAGAATATTTACCAAAATTATAACTATCACACGTACTAACAAGCCAAAAAAAAAAAAAAAAAAACCCTTACAGTGCTGACAAAAGGATCATAAGCTTCTTGAACAAGGTACGCCAAGGTTGTTCCTGTGTCAATGATAGTTCCTTGATTATTTGATGTTGTAAATGCTGCAGGATCAATGGGTAACAATCGCCCATTAACAGCAATGCTTTGCAGATATAAATTATAGTGAGGCCTGAAAATTTTGAAGAACCAGTCAAAATAGTTGCAAACTGGTGTTCACATATTCTAACTGATACTGAAATGACCAGACAACAACTATAGCAAATGCAGAAAATGTAGAATCATCTGTGATCATATGAAGCCTTAGAGCAAAACTTAAAAACTATGAAACTTTGGGAAGTTTCTCCACTAGAAGCTGACAAACACCTAGGTCATACATGAATTCAGTCACCATAACACAATCAGGTTTAATATAACCTTCGGATGATAGAATAGGAAACCATGTGAATGACTTTCAATACCTGCAGCAATCTTCAGTCAAAGGAGACAGCGAAGAATTTCTTGCCATCCCACAATAACACACTAAATTCTGACCTAAAATGATCAAACTAGCAAAGATGACATAACCTAATCGGCCCTTTTTATCATGCACCACTTGACCATATCAATAATTAAGTTTCAAAGAATTAAGGATGGCTTCTAAGGTCGTAAGTGATGGGAGTTTTGGGGGGTTTTTCTCGAGTATAAATTTTACCCATGGTAGAAGAGACATTTATATAACTGCTAGGGAGGCATTATCGGAAAATTTAATTGGTACAAATAAGATTAGAGTTTCAGAGTAAAGAGCATGAAATGAATACCCAGGGTAGGGGAGGTTATAAAAAAAGAAAAATTACAGAGTGGAAATGACATACTGAGAAGGGACAAGAGGACTATAAACAATGCCTGGCTCCAAAATCTCACCAAGGACCAATATACCACCACCACTGCCCTCTCCTTTCAAGCAGTGAGAGAATACTCTGGGAGTTATCCCTCGGTATGCCAATTGTGATATAACTGAGAGTCCTCCTGGGCCAAATCCAAAAATCCCATCTATTGCTTTATCTGTCTTGGTCAAATCCCCAGATTGGTAGGTGCTACACCTGTTTCAATGCCACCAGCAGAAGTAATAAACAAGGCTTAGGCAAAGGGAAAAGGATGCATGAATTGGCTATGACCAGGTAATGCTGAATAACCACCTACTATTTTATGGTAAAGATCATGCTATGCTACAAGTAGACTAACTCTGCCTACTCTAATTTCACCCTTAAACACCTCATTTTGTTTTCAAATAGAAAAGCTTACCCAAAGACAATAAGAGCAGAAGAGTTGGCAACTACTGAATCCCCCAAAATAGCATCAAAACTGAATATATCAGATACATAATATCCTGCGGTTCCACTTCCATCTCCATATTGGAATGAGTAACTGCACTGATTACTCTGGGGAGAGCACTGATTTGCTGTTTTTTGAACTGCTAAGGAGCAGAATGGGTCTGAACAGGAAACCATCCCAGCAGTTGATGAGCCCATCGAATCAAAGGAATTCAGCTGAATCTGCAAGCCGCATAAACACAAAATTAGTTGAGAAGTCCAAAGAGAATTAACAGAACAAAGTAAAGAACAGGGTTTACTCCAAGACCAGTAGACTCTGGGCAATTACTGCAAGAGCTGCATGCAACCCACAAGACATCACTTCCAGTATCAATCTGCACATTGAATTCTCTAGGAGGAGAGCCCAGTTTCACTTTTGTAAAATAAAGTCTAAACAAAACCAAAAAACAAAGGGAGTTAAAGAATATAATAAGATGCCCCCAATTCCATAAAATAAAGCACCTAGGCATAAATCTCATCCCAGAGCGAGAACGAAACAGCACAAAAACTGAAAGACAAAGATATATTGCAAGGGCGTTGAAGATCCACCGACCCTGATTGTAAAGTACACCGGCAGAAGAAGAGCATAAACAAAATTGGTCAATACTCCTTTTAACAAAAAAAAAAAAAAAAAAATCAAATAAGCAACAAGAAAGTAAACATTGAATTCTTCACTAACAAAACCCCCAAGTCCATAAAGAAAAAATCTTCTAGTCAAAAAAAAAAAAAAAAAAAAAGGAAAAGTGGGGAAAAGAATAACAGCAGCGATGGAAGAACAAACAAAAACTTTAACCAACTTGCCACTTCCGAAGGACAGACCATCAATGCAATATAAATTAATACTCAGATCGTGAAAATCAACCACAAAATGCAAAAATATAAAGCATAACGCGCGGTAAGCGAGAACTCAAGAACTTTCCAAATTTTCTCAGTCCGAACGAGACAAGCCCATCAATGCAAGCAGATAAAAGAAACCAAAAGGATCGAAAAACTGGACACCCAAATAAGCAAAGAAAAGATTTTAGAAAGTTACCCGACGAGGTAGGGATCGGAGGTTCCTGCGACAGAGAAGTCAACAACACCGCCAACGAGGCCCTGCAAGAGCCGGGCGTGCCTGACTCGGTCCCGGGCCCTGAGTTGCTCCAGGTCGACCCGTTGGCTCAAAGGAAACGTTCTCTCCAGAGGGATAAAACTAGCACAGTAAACCGCCAAAATGCGCAGTAGTGTTGCTAGGATCAAGACGGGCCGAAGAGCCCGCATTTTTTGTGGGTGGGCTTTGGCGGTTCTTGTTCTCTATTTCTTTTGAAAAAGAGAGACGGGGGGGCTTCTCTTGGCGCCGGCCGCTGTTCTTGATTTTGCTCCTTGAGAGAGGGAGGAGCGAGGTGGTGGAGAGGAAAGAAAGAGAGGAGTGGAACCGCGACTCGCGGGTCCGGACAGCGGAGATAGCTGGGGGATGATTAACAATCAAACACAGGTTTTTAAATGGATTAACTTGCCTGATGATGGTTGTTATGTGTATCCGCAATGCCAGTGTACTCAACTAAAAATGGATTAACCCTTTTTTTTTTTTTTTAATCTATTCTTTTCTTCTCACTTTTTTATACTTTCTTTTCTTGCACGTAGGTATGTAAATAGCTGTTGCCTATTATATACGCGCGTTTGATTATTAGGACCAGGGCTGCACTAACATTATTTATTTATTGTAAATTTTTCGTATTCGAGTCGCATACAGAGTATGGACACGATTCGTGCAAGTCTGCTTTAAGTTACGGGCTGGTTAGAAGATTAAAACGTTGAATATCACGTCGTTTTTATATTTAATCATCCGTTGAAACCGAGTTCCAATCTGGCCCGTCAGTGTCCTAAACAAGAGGAGAGAGGCTTAAAGCCATACGGCTATATGCTGTGTGGAGCTCTTATATCTCATTTGAAGACGAAGCTTGAGACCGGTGTGTTGGATAGGTTGTTGCTCCCACCACCTCCCGTCATACTATCGCGTGTAATTTTTAGGGGAAGAAAGGACACGCCACCGTTAGCTTCGGCAGCTTGGTGACGGCGGTGCGTATGCAGCACGCCTATCTTGACCATTGCCTCCCAGATCGCTGTTACGTGGAAACGGTGCGCCGGAGATTGTGGTTGTGCAAGTTAAATTTTTGGAGTTCCAGTTAGATATAATTTTATTAATATTTAATAAATGACAAAATATATATTTAATACAAACATATTATAATTGCACTTTAAAAATATAATCTTTTAGTATCATAAAAAATGCATTAAAATTTAATAATTTATAATATAATTACTTTTATTATATAAAACGATTGTAATTTAATAATATAAAAATATTCTTTTTACGATTATTTTTATTTTATTAATTTTTTTTATTTTTAAGATGCTATAAATAATTATTAGATAATTGATTATGCTTAATACTAATAGATTCAACAACTGCTAATTTGTTAATTAAAGCAACAAAATTTAACTGTAACCTCAGAGAGACGAATCGAATGGGTATCGCACCTGGTTTGTGCCCAGCGAGACGCTAATTTGACCGTTGGTGCAAAAACTCCGCACGCGCTGTGCTCGCGGCGGCGCCCAATTTTCTGAGCAATCCGGCGGGGGCCCGCTGTTGTCGATTTTCATTTGCCTTCGGATGGATAACTGCAGAAACGAAAATCGTACCGCGAAACACCATGCGCGAAAGTTGTACGCGAAGCACTCGTACCATTATTCGGGGAGATTGAACTTGTGCTCGATCGAATTCCTTTAAGCAGATTTCGTTCTCATATTGCATTTTAGGCATCGATTGGTACACGAAGTCACGAATCAAATTGATCTGCGTCTGTTTATATACGAGTGGCGAATAAATTAATTATGTGAACTTGACTTTTTTTAAATAGATAATTTATATAAAAATAATATTAATTTTTTAATTTATTAATATAAACTTAAAAAAAGAGAGAGAGAGAGATTTTTTTTAATTTAATAATATTTAAATAATAACTTTTTTATTACAAAACTAAATACAAGATTTTAACTTTAAATAATAGGTACAGTGATTAATATTACTACGATGCATATTTTTGTCAAAAAAAAAAAAAACATACATATATATATATTTAAAAGAAAAATATTTTACCCCTCCTCTCTCGGGCAATTAATCGGATACCGTACCATGACATGAGCACGTTATGATATTAACAACGACGACGAAATCAATACAAGACCAGACAAAATTGACAAAATTTACAGCCAAAACATACACGAAGCTTAAAAAGCTTTGCAAGTGTCTCTTCCACTCTGCAATTGTCTATAACTTGAGATTTACGTAATTCTTACCCTTTTGTGGCTAATCTCAGATTCCTGTTCTCTAATCTACGTGAATTAATTATCTGTTGGTACAACAAAAAATGCATTCAGACTTGGCATTAGGATTTCTTGGTCTCGACTTTAACTATAGATTAAAGGTTGATTAATAGTCAAGAACCTTTTCTGTTGGATAAACCTATTCTTCTCATTTTCGCCCATTTTTCCAGCTAGTTGGATGACAAATCAGATAGTTTTTTAAAAAGTTGACCTTCCAACAGTACGCTAGCGTTATAGGAACCGTTTCTTTCTTGTCGAGATACCCTTAATTAATAGAGCATGACAAGTTCCTACTTTGTGGTTCAAAGGTCCTGTTCACACCCATAAATCTGTATGGGAATAGGAACCCGGCTTGAAATGAGAAAGAAACAGTTTCCGACGAGCGGGAGGACAACGACGACGATGATTGTCACACCGCCACGTTAACCCACGTTCACCGACGCCAATTTTCAATTAGACTGGGGAAATAAAAAAAACTGTCATTGCGTGCATGTATTCGTTCGACAATTAAAGGAAAAGCAATACGATTATGTGTGCGTGGGTATATAATTAAGGATGATTATAGTTTATTAACACGTTAACATTTTTATTTATTTATTTTTAACTCTACGATTTTATAAGCATGCCCTTTTTGTTTTTTGTTTTTTTTTCTTCTTTTTTTCTCTGATCTTGACAAGCTTACACTTATTAACCGAATGAGAAAGATGGCGGTTTGGAGAATGGAAGGAATTTTGCCACACCTGCAACTTTTGTGCTTCCTTAGTCACGTTCCATGAACCCGAAAGGCCTGGCTACCCTTTCAGGAATTTTCTGCTTTCTGACGAAGAAAGATATGCCCTGAAAGGGGAAAAAAAAAGAGAGAGAGAGAGATTGTGACATGTCTTCTTCTTTTGAGGACACTTAAAAGTCGTGGATCGTACATATACTTCCCTGTACCAGGTGGAATAATCTTAGTTTTTTTTTTTTTTTCACTATATAATTTATCAAATAGTGCATTTTTTTTTAGTTTATTTTAGTTTATTTTTTGGTTGGGTTGGGGGTGGGTTTAATGCGGTGACCTACGTGACAATTGATGGGTGGCAAATTTTTAATCAAGGTCCATCACAATCGTATGGTGCTTCCAGAGTCCGAAGACCAAACGAGATTCCGGTGAGAATCAAATTGGGCCCACGTCGGTGGCCCAATCAAGAAGTCCACTAAGCAATGATTAATTTATATAGGATAAAGCGAGGCGTTTTGCATTTTTGGTACAACGGAAGCGTTTTTCCAGAGCTCAAACTGAAGTCAAACTTGACTCATGTCGGTTACGACAAAAGCCAATCATCAGACAACGTCCCTGCGGCATGTGGAGGCTGCTTTTTCTCTTTTTTTCTTAGAGGAAAAATTACAAAAAACGAAAAAAAAAAAGGAGAGAGAGAGAGAAGAAAAAGAGAGAGAGGAATTAGAAATTTTTGTGTTCTTTTATTTTTTTGGTCATAAGTATTGAAAAATAATTAATTTTGATTTAATCACATAATGTTAATAATTTTTTTCTTTAATATATATAATATTAATTATTTAGTTGAATATTTTATTAATTAATTCTCATTAAATTAAATAAGTTTAATAATTTACAGAATAGACTAAAAGACTGAGAGTAGAGAGAAATTAAACCAATTTATTATTTTGTATGTTTACTAAGGAGGGCTCATACATGTTGGTGGAAAAGTAACATGCAGGACTGCACTAAGGGCTGCAATGAATGGGTTGCTGGTGACAGTCCCATCAAAGGTATCCGCTTAATCAAATCCAAAATATATATCATTATATATTACTCATAGGAACTACGCTTACTGTAGAACTATCATCTAACGTTGTAGCTCTCTGGTGTTGGTGACTTCCATATGCAATTTTGCACGTGCAGGGTGCAAGGTACCGGCTACATGCATGCATGGACGAAAGGGGTAGAGTAATGTACTACGCCTAGTGATTTGACGGACGAGCAAGGACATTGTGAGATGACATTGAATAGGTATCCAAATGGGAAGCAATAGAAGGAAAAGCAGTGTTCAGTGAGGCTTGTATCATCGCCGGACCCTACCTGTAACATTCTCACGGATATGGCCGGTGGCAAATCAGGAGTGAAGCTTCGGCGACCCACTTTAGTGTACCGCGACATGGACAAATATATGCTTGGCCCATTCTACTTTACCACTCCAATGTGCGATCAACCTCACACCATTGATGACGGTAAAGGAAGCCACTACTAATCCCCTTTTCCTTCTTAAGTATTGTTTTTGGTGGCGTTATCTGCTATTTACATGGCATCTTAGTTCTGGGATTGGAAAACATTTGTTTTGGCTAAATAAGCCGGTTTACATTTGGACCTCGGAATTCAATGTTGATGACTAAACATCCATGGGTTGCAAATGTCCTTTCTCAACTCTAGCGCATAATTTGAACAAACTCTGGTACTCCATCTCCTGCGTTTACTATACTGTTGATAGAATGTTAGGATGATCTCAGAGAATCGAACTTGGAATCGTGTATGTAAGTTTGCTTCTCCTAATATTTCTCGACCAAATACATCCAAAGGAAAAGAAAAAAATACAAGAAAAAAGAAATATTCGGTAGGATTGCAAGACCCCCCGATTAAACATTACCGACGAATATTAACATAAGTATGATTAGATTTTGAAATCTACATCACACCCCTACTTTTAAGGAGCTGTGCCATTGCCTTTAAAGTTAAAGTTTGTACTACACTAGTGAAATGGCTGTGAGCCACCACTTTAACAAGAGAATTCTGCCCACCATGCAGGTGACTTGAAAAAAAAAGGAAAGAAGACCTTGTGGACCTAAAATCGAAAGATCACAAATATAAAAGACAAAAGGCCCTTAAATTGAGTTTGTTTGTGCGGTTAGTTGGAGAAAGCCCATCGTGCAGAGACTATATGGACCCCCCAGGTCCATATCTAATTAGTTGCTGTAACCGACTTCCAAGTTCCAATCCAATGGTTTGAAGCCCGCTTCTCGAAAAGATAACCTTAAAGCAGTTGTTCTAAATTGCTACGTGGCAATTCGCCACGCAGCCAAGCAGACGCACAACTTGCGTTTTTCTGTGTCTTTCGGACTCCACTGTTGCAGGGCAGCAAAAAGCTCCTCAAACGGCTCAGCTATGGCGGTCAGAAACGCTGTCCTAATCTTCATTCTCATCTCCGTTAATCAAACTCATCCAAAGGTCGACGGCTCAGAAATCTGCGATCTTGGGCAGCCATAGCGTGTGCCCAGGCCGAAGTGGGCCTCCACCCCCTCGTCCTGGGCTTCTTTCCCTTTCTCGTCGAAGCCTAATCCTCTCTCAAAAAGGCTGTTTCGCTTGAGTGGGTTGAGCTTAACAACGAAATAAGAGTCTGATAGCTAGATGCGAGCCCGCCTTGGTTCAGAAAATGCGATGGAGAGGAATCTTAGAGGGCTGACCGTTCCAATAAAACGGCAATCGAAGATGGCAATTAATGATAAGGTCTGCTTTTGATCCCCCCCCCCCGGGGGCGGGGGAAATTGAAAAAGGATGAGGTCTGTTCGGCGAGCACTTAACTGGAATAGCCATCTATGAATTGCAGGTTTTACGGTAAAGTCTCACTGTTCATTTTGGCTATGCTAAAATCATCACCAATGTTATCATGACATCTCATACAAAATATGACAGCCTTCAATGGAGGATAAAACACTCAAAGGGCCAACCCAAAAAAATTGCTCGCAGTTTCAGAGAGATGGATGGAACATAACAGCAATTCAGACGAGCCAAACTATTTCTACATATGAATGGGTCAGAACTGATACACATGCGCGCGTTCAAGTGTATGATTTTGAAACACAGAGTAGCAACATCATTTCTTGCATAGACATCATCCATTCACCCTATTGTAGACGTTTTGGCCGCAAGCTGGATTAGCGCCCGCCTGTGGTAGGTGGTACGGAGTTTCTTGTATTTTTGCACAAAGGTTCCGAGGTCAGCCTCCCTATCAAGCAACTCCCTATGCAAAGCCTCAGAATCCTCATCTGTCTTACTCATAGCCTCTAAAACAAAAACATACTTTAGATCACAGTTCAAACATTCTTAATTTCAGCCTACAACCTTAGTCACTGAATCAATTATTCTGTACCTTGAAGTCTTTTCAGGAGAGCAGGAGGAGAGCGTGATCTCAGCAGCCCTTCTCTGTGTTTTTCCAGCTCGTTTAGTTTCTCCTGAGCAGTGGCCAACTCAGTTGTCCGTATAATCCTGCACTGTCAACACAAAAGGGAAAGGAAATGGAGTGAAACTGGGTGGTCTTATAGGTATACAATAAATTAAAATAAAAGTGTCTCAAAACCTTACTTGGTTTCTTAGCTCCATTATACGAGGTTCCTTCTCCAAATTCTCTCCTATTCAAAAACACATATTGAGTGTCAATTTCCACATGTAGGACTGTTACCTTGAACATCAAAACCTGAATCAATTTGATAACTTACTGGCAAGCTGTAGAGTTTCCTTTTGAAGCTCATCTCTTATCTAATGACAGCAGCAAAAGAAAGGATTACAGCACCAACAATTTCTCTCAGATGGCAGAGGCAACAACAATTAAGCATGTCATTGTGTCGAAAACAAAGTCACATGATTGTCAAATATGCAAATGTACATAAAGGTATACATGCAAGGTAATTAATGGCAAATGATCCCATGAGAGCAAAAACCCCAGTACCTTCATTTCTAAAAGCAGACATTAAGACCAAGAATGTTAAAAGACATGCAACAAAATAGAAGCCACCAATATATAAACTGCTTACTTCAAGAGGACACAGAGAAAATAATCAACTTACATTGTTTTGAATTTTAACCTGGTCGAGTGAAAGTAAAAATTGATGGTATGCATCTTTGTCAGACAATAACTTCCGTAAGTCATCAACCCTATGGGTAAATCAAAAAGAAATATGTAAGAGAGTAGATACATGCAGGCATATAGAACACAATATCTTGCAACTCAAGGGAATAAATAGGTACATTGATATGTTAACATTTGATGGCAAGTCTCGCTAAAAGAGCTAACACAAATATCTTTGAAGTTCAGAGTAAAATAATGGTCTATCAAACAAAGACCTCAACAGAATCTTAACAGAAAATAATAAGAGATCTTCAAATGAACTCAGATCCACACCAATATAAAACCGTAGTTTCTATTTGTTGAATACCCAAGCTAACTTTTGCAATGATCCCACAGAAGACCATGGGCCCATGGAAATCAGCATACAGTATTTGACTCCCATTAGTCACCCTTCATACGCTCAGAAATTACTTTCATTCCCACTAGCCCCTCCAACTCTCTCTCATGGGAAGGGTAATGTTAGATACAACTTATGTAGGCAGTAAGGTTGAATGACTAAAGATATGTGATGTTAGACGTTGGTCAGAAAAATTACATTGCAATAAAAAGTCAGCCCTTTTTGGCACTCTGATCCATCTACTCAAGGCTTGCAACACACATTTTCAATTTCACTCAACAAAGTTGGGTGCAAACATCAACAGCAGGTGCTAAAAGAATTTCTGTTACTTAATTCATGAGCAAAATTTGTCAATAAAATCATAAGAGTACTAAATTTCAACAGTAAAAACAGATAAAGTAACAGATCTGAAATAGTACAGGGAAGCATGAGAAAATTCAGGAAGAGACAAGCTAGAGGATAATTATATGCTATGGATCAGGCAACATACCTTTTATCCCTCAAAAGAGCAATAATGCCAGCTGCTTCAGTGGGTGACACGTGTGAAGGGGACTGCAGTCCTTCTGCTGGCCTCTCTAAACTGTAGCTACTAGAACTGCCACTTGGTGTTCCAGGGCGGGAGGAATTTGAGGAGCTAAGTACAGATGGTGGGTACCAAGACTGTGGAGTAACATCTTGTGGCCGTGGCTGAGTCTCCTGCCCCTGAGAACTCCTGTGGACCGAAATGGCAGGTACATCACTACCAAGTAGAATGAGTAATGCATAACATGAAAAAGGAAAAGGAAATGGACAGGCATATGAAAGTTGGCAAGTCTCCAACAAATTGGATACACAAGCACGGGAAATAACAGAAACTAGAATCATGATTCAACTCCATCGAAACCTTTTTACTAAAACAGAATTGTTAGTGTGCCACACTATTCACACACCATACACATTTATCTTCCATCAAAGCAATGACCAAATGAAGAAAAGTAATGCAGGTTCAAAACAACAAGAGCCGCAAACATTTCCAACGCATATCTCAAAGGATTAGCATATGATAAAGTGGATAGACAGACATCATAAGCCCTGCTTAATCGTGCGTGTAACAGCAGAGAGTACAAAAGCACGGTCACATTTCGGATGCAATAAGGACAGCAAATTCTGTCAACACCCGAACCGAAATCCGTTCAATGCATCAGCATCCGGGGAGGGGGTAGCAAAGTGATAAAAACAGAATTGTTGCACATTGCCTAGACCGCCCGCATAAATCGCAGGCAAATTAAACCTCATTTTCACGTTATTACTATGACAACGAAAGACCTCTGATGCTCAATGTCAAAATCCTTTCTGGTTCAACACAGAGAAGAATAAGAAGAAGAAACGATAAATTAAAACCCAGAAAATAAAAGTAATTCTCAACCCGCGGACCTTTTGTAATTTCGAATTCTAACGCTGAAAATATAAACAGGTAACCTAAAATCAGGCTATCTATTCATCCATATTCAAGAACACAACATATTCCAGCACTCAAAAAACAACGGAGACGAATCGATCGCGCACTGAATTATCGCATTAAGATGGATTAAGAAGAATTGTTTAACAGAGAAAACAAAGATTCAAGAGTAATACCAGAAATTGAACATAACTTGAGAGCAACAAAGACCCCCCCTCTCTCTCTCTCTCTCTCTCTCTCTCTTCTCTCTCTCTCTAGCTCAAACAATCGGCCGATTAGTTAACGAATTGAATCGAAAGAATTGAAAAGAAAGAGTGGAGGGCGAATCGACAGGATCACTGTTTCTTGAATAACTCCCTCTCTCTCTCTCTCTCTCTCTCTCTCTCTGTTTTCCCAATCTTTTTCTCAAGTTTTTAAGATTATTCAAACCCAAAAATTAATTCGCCTCCGGTTACGTTGGTTGCGTTTCAGAACGGCTCGACCAGGAAATTTCCTTTGTGCGCGTGGCGTGTTTCTATTGCCGAAGGATGGTTGGATACGCAAGGAATTGCGTTTTTGTCATAATATCTGTATTTCTGACGCGTGTATTTTTTCTTTTAAAAAAAAAAAATCTTTTTCTCCACCGAGTAGGATTCTCTTTAAATTTTCAATTAATGGGGCATTTTTAGTAAATAATGCAATTTTCCCCAATCGTAGTTCCTAAGGAACGACTCTAATAGCGGAATCAATCAAAGTCAATCGAGGGAGTTTCGCATACAAAATTAATTTCATCAATATATAATTTCAAAAATTAAATGAGATTGTTCACAATTAATCCAGCTTAAATTGCCGCTCTATGTTATTTTTTAAATTTATTTATCGAAAAATATCTTTTCTCATTCTCAATAATATTTCTTATTTTTTATTTTGTATGCACTTTAAAATAATAATAATAATAATAATAATAATAATAATAATAAAAAAAGAAGAATTCTAACTCTTTCATCTTTTACAAAAATTTTTCTATCTTGCATTTAACTAATGTTGCAATGTAAGAATTGTTAAAAGATGCGGACTCTTTTGATGCTCATAGATAATGCCCTAACATTGTTCTATTTTAATATTTGATTTGACTTCGCCGCTGAAAATTACGGCCCAGAAAATTATACTACCTGTAGTGTGCTGGTTGGCCAAACCAATGTTGACATTGGCCGCCTCAAAGGCCTACTGATGTGAACTTCTTAACTACTCTAGAGCTCCATCTATTGCTAAATTTGTCGCTAAGAAACAACTTCGTCACGCACTTACTAGTACTAATCATTCCAGGAGCTTCCTGTGGTCGTTATACATTCGTAATTCTACGCCAATCACTAGGAATATAAAGGCAGAGATCGGAAGGCAAAAAAAAAAAAAAAAAGAGGGTCTGTGCAGTTCTAATCCTAGCTTCTTCATCCTCCAATCGTTAATCAATGTTATGGTCTAAGAGTGTAAATAGATCGGATTGCGGATGGCCAAAAATGGGTAAGTAGCAAAAAAGGTACGTTAAGTTTCTAGGTTAGAGGCAATTGTTGGATGCCCCGAGGACTTTTCACTTCCCAGCAATGATAACTTCAAGCTTAAAAAAAATAGTTGTTTGGATGATGCAACATGATAATATGGCAATGCTAACTTTGGTACATTTCGTTACACGTCGACGGTCGAAGCATTTTCAGGTGTAGGGTTGCTATAAGATTCATTATCATGCGAGATGCCTTGGAGGAGTTTCATCACAGTTACAAGGCACATCCCAAAGTTCCGGCCCAGACTTCAGGTTTAGAAACGAACTGGGCAAAGAAACAAAACTCAATTATCACGTGAATGAATATAAGCCCTCCAAAACTGACAAGTGCTGTGACCAGGAAACCCATGTTAACCAGGTTAAAATGGCTGGCAATAGTTGCCCGTTGTAGCCAACTTTTAGTTAAACGCGGTCCAATTCGCTTTAGCTAGTAACAGGCCAAGTTACGCTTAAGTACTGCAAGTAGGGTAGGTTGTAGCTTAAGAGCCGAATGGGCAATTCGGTGAAACAAAAGCGATCGGCACATTCTGCATCCGATTCCGAGCAAACAAAAGCTGTCAATGGCGGAATCTTTCTATGACTGTAAAACAAACATCTGCCGGTAAAATACTGAGAGTCTATCTCATGGAATTATAGGCAGTCGGGGGAGAACGACGAAGACAGGAGATGAGACGACGTGACAATCCAATTTGGCAATTTATAACGTTTTGGGGTTACTTTCTTTTAACAGGAAAAAGAATATTAATTAGATATAACCAGGGTGTGAATCCAAAACGGAATCACCTGTTAAATTTACTAATTCATCCTCTTACGAAAAAACCAACACTAGGAGCAATGATGAGTTCGCGTGGTAGTTACCGCATCTTGGATACACCCGAAATCAAAACCTTGTTGTCATATGGTAACCTCGTGTTTTTCCCATAATCTGAAAGAAGGTTAATACGCGTGTGAGGCTTGATGCACTGATAATCACTCAAGTCGCAACTGAGCTAGTAATAATTGAATGAGTTTGAAGGGGAAACTTGTCCATCACATGTTACATAAATTTGGTACTTTTCTTCCCCGATGGTCCTCCAGTCAAACCCAATTCAATGCACTCAAATCTTTGGGGTTTTGAGCTGAACAAGGGCTTTCTCTATTTGCCCGTTGGAGTATCAAACATTAGACGAAGGTGGGGCCTTAATGGGGCTTAAATGAAGTTCAAAGGTCCTTTTGATTGCCTTATTTCAAGGAAGACGCGCTTTGTTGATGCCTTAAGCACCGCCACACGCTTTCTATCTTTGGAGCGGGATTGGACAATCTCATTGGTTGAGAGAATATGACCTTTTTTCCGTATATCAGAAAATATAAATTTATAGTATTCCTGAATTAAGTATTTATACCCGTGTCTAGAGGTCGTGAATTATAATAAAGTGTAAATTTTATAAAAATAGACAAAATTATCTATTATGTAGTTCATGAATTATGGTAAAATAGATATTATAATAGATCATATATATATATATATATAGTATTCCTCGTGAGAAAGAACAAATTCTCCCTCGGCAAGTCAACGTCTTTTGCAATTCCTGAAGGGTTAATCATCTTTTTATTTTTTTACATTTTATTTTTAAATCCTTTGAGCTAAAAAAAGGGGGGGGGAGAGGATTAAAGTTATAACATATAAACTCATAAAGGCTATAATTTGAAAACGCAAACTCAAAATCAAATGCCCGTAACGTGTCAAACATTGTGGGTTATTGTATGATGTATCCCCCTTAAGTAACTTAGATGGGAGACCAAGCGCTATTTAAGTCTTAAAACTTAGAGTCTTCTTTATTTGAGTAATAATTGAAATAAGAATATTTACATCAAGCTATTAGGAATTATATTAACTTGCCAAGAAATTATTAAACGGAATTTTAGAAATTTATCTCGAGTGGTCTGCCAAGAAGCCCGTTATCATGCCTCCCAAACCATAATTTATTATATAATGCTTTGATTCTGATTGAAGGATAATACTTATCATTATATTTAATGGATCCAGGACCACTCTTAAATAGCTTCACTATTAGTAATACACTATGGGAACAAATTTCAAAATTAATACGTATAGCAGTTCCGGATAGGATCTTGCTGGCCGCAGCTGTAAATTCATTTACCCATCAATCCCAGCTGTTCATCAGGTTATGGCTGACGCGGGAAAAAGGGCTGGAAAACAAGGCAAAATGGCACTTGCAGAGCTGGTATCGATATCATGTCACTCCAGGATTGTGTCTGTATACTTTGCATATTCTGCCAGATTTTCTATTTGAAAACAAATAAACGTGCTTGAGAACGAGAATATACATACATAGAGAGGGAGAGAGAGAGAGAGAGCTGGCATGTCATTGCCATATGGCAGCATGTGAATTAGCCGTAACTGCAGGTGTGATATTCAATGTGAGCGGATTAGTAAACAAAACGACTGTTATTAAACCGTAAAAGTTGTATGCAGATTCTTCAGGCGACATTTTTGCTTGCAAATTAATGAGAGCGCTGCCCGAGCTTATTCATGTTCCCCTGTTTGCCAGCCTCGGTCCCCACACAAAGGTGCTTAAATTTCGAGAGAACTCGCAGAAGAGAGCATACATACTAGCTAAGAAATATTTCGAATTTCCGACCAGAATAATGAATATCAAGAAAATCAGTTCCTCTTCGATGATTTTTTTTTTTATTTTTATAATGAGAAGAAATGAGAGGGGTGATCAAATTTAAGTAAATAACAAAAATAGAAAAAGGAAATACCTTAATTTAACTTGAAAATTGTTGGTTAGGTAAGATTTAAAATAATTGAATATCAGCACAAACATAATTTATAAGAGAACAATATAATTAAAAAAGATTCATATAACTAACTCAATTATATTTAAGAAAAAGATTTTGTTATTGTTTTAGAGCATTTGAACCTCTGGCGACATCAATGGATCGAATTAACTGATGGTTGTTGGTCTACAAGGAACCATTTTTATTCCGGAAAAATTGAATCCACCATCTCTGAGGAGTACACCCGAGGTCGCAGATTCTTTGCTAATCATGGAGTCGATCCCTTCTAGTTAAGAAAAGCGATTCTCATCAGCAAGTTCTTCAAATGCGCTATCCCAAGGAACGCTCTTTTTCCCTTCTACTTTTGATGGGGTGCAAAATTAGCCTTGGATGGTGGATCTCATTTCACCGCATAATTGGCTCCCATTTCACATCATGGTCTCTGCCTACTCTTTCTTTTCCCACAGGAAAATTGCGTGATGGTCCAGAAACCTTAACACTATGTCTTTTCTCTCTTCCCATTATTCGCTATTCTGTTCCATAGTCTCATTTAAAAGCAGGAACATCTATGATAAAACGTCCCATACTCTTTGTTATGTGCCACATGAAACAGAATTTCCTGAGAGTTGGACATAGCAAAAAATCAGGCTCAGATCCCGATTCAAGCTTTGATCCGTCTTTCTTTTTTTTTTTTTTTTTACTAATAATTTTTATTGGGACGCGAGACCTTTAGTCCTAGATCAAGTAGGCGTACATGTGGATACAATGATATATCGATGCCAAAAGATTTATGACATTAATTCCTTTTTATTTTGGATTTTTCCAAATGATAAGTGTATGATGAAATGGTTGTAATCATTCATATTGAAACTTAAGGTCTAAAATTTTGTTGGCATGTCTTGTGGTGAAAGGAACCTAATCCACACAAAATGTATTTTCCTTTTGTGAGATGAAGAAAATTAAAGAAACAGAGAAAAAAAAAATGGAGGGAAACACTTTAATGCTGGCCACATTTTGGGGTGAATAGCTTTTGAACTACTATTATTAACTGGACATCAAACTACAACGTAGGCGTTTCCTTTCTGTACAGTTTCGCTTGAATTATCAATAAAATCTTCCTGTTGCCGTGTCCTAATAATAATAATAATAATAATAATAATAATAATAATAATAATAATA
>JAFFZT010000250.1:0-20665 GCA_019804595.1 Bruguiera parviflora | reverse complement strand
TAACCTCTTTTTTTGGGGGGGGGGAGGGTTGTTTTTGGGTTATCGACGAGTGAGTAATCGGACGAGGAAGGAAATTCTCTGGGAATTTGGGATAGAGACGAAATAGGGAGAGGGGGTGAGGGAGGAGGAATGGGGGAGGGGGGCTGGTCTGGTGCGGTGAGGTGAGCAGAGATTTTGCATGGACGTGCAGGAAGGTTGGGCCGCTCACACTAAGGATGCGTTCGCGGGTACCAACAGCACCACCACGCGACTTCGGAACGCGTTCCTAACAGCATCGGGTCGCGCTCCCCTTTCTTTTCATTTTCATTTTCTCTTCTTTTTTTTTTTTTGTTTCCTTTAATTTCTTTTATTAGCTGCAAGTCTTTACGCGAAAAGATATCCCTGCTCGGTCGATCAAAAAATAATGGAACAACGTAGACAAATGTGAAGCAGGGTCACTAGTAAAGTTTGCAAGGATCATATTTGTATCGTGCCAAATTGCACGAGGACGAATGCATGTGGGGGTGCTTCGAGTAATTTTCTTATGCGATGTGTTTTAATATATAATAACATTTGATATAAATGATGCTTTATTTTACCTTATTACACGTACGAGGAGTGTGCGATACGATTTTGTGCATCGAATTTGTCACTATGAATACGGGTTGTCTAAATAACTAGTCAGATTATTTTTAGATCGGATTTGGATAGACTTGGCACTTCACGGGTGAGGTGTGGCCCATCTCCCCCTTCGTTGTTGCTATTTGCCATTCTCGGCAGCGCACCTAAATGAGGTGCGCAAGTTTCCGAGTTTTAACCAGCCAACTGGAGACGGAGGCCCACAGAGATGGTGACCTTACACTCTGCGTTGGACAAAAGCACACTAGCGTCACCGTCACACGACCTTTTTTATTTATTATTATTATTATTTTATTTTATTTTTTTTTTTCACTTCGTTGAGATAGGAAAACCCGGCTGCCCAAGTACTAGACCGGTGAGCGGTTTATTAACTCCCATCATGCCTTCCAGCGTGCGAGCAGACATACCGCACATGTGACTTGTGCCGGAAAAAGGACAATCGGAAGGAAAATTACGTGGGGCCCATACGAGGCCGAAAACACAGAGTGCACCGAAGTTGCACCGGAAAACGCCTTGCGCTCCTTTTCACTGCGTTTCATCGTCATATCTTTCGTAGCCATGACCTCAACCGAAGAGTACGCCCCGTTTTGCGGACACGTTTCTTTCGCTCGACTCAGATTCCCCTTCTTTCCTTGGCCTAGAGTCATTTGGCTATTTTCTTTTACCTATCTACCTTAGAGAGAAGAGATTAATCTATTGGTTATCGCGAGTAATAAATATATTTACCGTAAAACAAAAATGTAAGGAGAAAAAAATATATATTTTAGACCCATCGAGGGGCCCTTTAGTTCTTGTACTCAATATTGTCGAAACTGTAGTTTTTCAAACGCAAAATTGTAGATTAAGCACGTAACCACAAAAACTCTCTCAGGTTGGAAGGAGCCAGTGGATGGGTGTCAAGCCGTGCAGTAGCTAAGCCGCTTGTGCAGTATGGGCTGCAAATTAAAATTTAGACCAGCTAAAATGGGCAACTGGGCCTTTGGCTAATCGTGGATGCAATCCAAACTAGATCCAACCACTCTTTTACATCACTATTATTATAGCCATCTCCAATGCAGTGACCTCAGCGTTTCAATTTTTACTGGCCAAAAAGAATATCAAGTTTTTCTTTTTTCTTTTTTCTCTTAATGCTCCCAATGGTTACAACACACAATTACACGTTACAGACATGATATACAGTTGTGGCAGCGAGGATGCTTTACATGAAAAATTTGTTGAATGCCCCAAAAGAAGAATGGAAGACACCCTGATCACCAGCAGTAACGAACAGAAAAAATGTACTTAAGAGGGATGCTAAAGCTACCTGTGCTATTTGAACGAACAGCAGCATGATGACTTGGCAATCACTTTGATTAGTGCTGGTCAAGCCAATGCTTCCTAAACAATGGAGCTTTAGACCTGGGGACTTCATTACAGAACTTGAACATTCAGCAACTCTAATATGTGCAATAAGAGAGCTATAATGCTCAGAGGTAGTAGCCTGGAGAGCATGTCTCTGGATGAGTTGCTCATATTCAATTGTCTTGCATTGATGAAGTCCTTGCTAGGAGTTACAGAGACGTTTACAGATAATGAGCCTGGACAAATAGATAAAAGTTAAATGTGAGATCGGATAAGAGAGTCCATCTCACTATAAGACCCACTATACTTACAGTCATAGTTCGCCCATCCAATACGATGATGTGCCAAATCATAAACAAAAATCTTGTCTTTTAGAACGAGATCTGCAAGTTTAAGAAACCAACAGATTCATTTAATTCCGAGACTCCAGAAATCAAAAGGTGCTAGTAAAGCAATCAAGCTCTCTCTTGCCACTTATGGGGGAAGCATCTGTGGTGCAATTTGAAACAAAAAATTTGCTGCAATCCCAACTAAGCAAGCCATATCCTCCTTTTGAATTGATCAGCAAGGTAGATTATATTACTTGGCACAGATCCAGCCGCAGAAGACAGCAGGTGACCAAGGGGGTGAAGGGATATTGGCATAATCTTAATCAAGTCACTGCTGAAAATACATGGTTACTGGGTGGAAAGAGAGATTTATTTTCCTTGGGGTGGGGTGGTGTTGGGGATTTGTGGAAGTGGGGATCAACCAGTAGTCACTGCCAAGGAAATATGAAAATTTGGCAGTTAGGGCAAATCCAGTCTCCACCCTCCAACCTCCCCCCCCCCCCCCAGGCCCCCCCGGGAAAAAAAAAAAAAAAAAAAAAAAACCCCCAAACCCAAAAGACAACAGTGTTGGAACAGACTTTGATGAGAGTATGGAACTAAGTAAGCCTAAGTTCATTGTCTAACCTCCTAAAATAGTTAATCCTGCTTGAGCTCTTTGAAACCCAATGCACCACATTGCAGCACCATCCTGCTACAAAAAGAAAAAATGGACTTGTTACACTACCTACTGGAAAGGAATTGACATGCCTGATAGAAAGTGAGTAATGCAGAGAAATATCAAGTGAGAATTACATAAAAACCAGAATGCATCAGGTACTCTTCTGGTTTTAACACCATAGATGCCCCACCAGCGAAGTTGAAACTGACTAAAGGAAATATCTGGGATATACTGCATATAAATGGTTAATTCCCACTCAGTTCATACAGAAGAAGAAAGGGAAAAATAATAAAAAGGAAATAGGGTCACAAAAACCTTCTTATTTGAAAACTTAATTTGGAAAATTAAGTAGAAGAGTTAACCTGGTGGAGACAAAATAACATTGATTTCCTTTGAATATTGTGGGAGTCACAGATTGTGAGACTGCGGAAGTTACCTGCACACCCAGCTAGCAAATCAACTTAACAGCACATGAAACAACTTAAAGCAATTCCTTACATCAAACTAATTCACTATCTTTACCACTATCTTAAATCACTACTAAGAACCTTGCAACTGACAAGTTGCTAACCTATTAGGAAGAATCTATTATCTCATTTTCCTTGATGTATGATCTTCTTCTTGTCACACTACTTTTGTCCATCCAGAAAACTATCTTTCTGCAATGCACAGTTAGGCTTTGTACAAATCTATTTGACAGCTGCACGTAATGCAACAATGCCCCAACTGTACTCCCAAAAGAGAATGGTACAGGAGAATATTTACCAAAATTATAACTATCACACGTACTAACAAGCCAAAAAAAAAAAAAAAAAAACCCTTACAGTGCTGACAAAAGGATCATAAGCTTCTTGAACAAGGTACGCCAAGGTTGTTCCTGTGTCAATGATAGTTCCTTGATTATTTGATGTTGTAAATGCTGCAGGATCAATGGGTAACAATCGCCCATTAACAGCAATGCTTTGCAGATATAAATTATAGTGAGGCCTGAAAATTTTGAAGAACCAGTCAAAATAGTTGCAAACTGGTGTTCACATATTCTAACTGATACTGAAATGACCAGACAACAACTATAGCAAATGCAGAAAATGTAGAATCATCTGTGATCATATGAAGCCTTAGAGCAAAACTTAAAAACTATGAAACTTTGGGAAGTTTCTCCACTAGAAGCTGACAAACACCTAGGTCATACATGAATTCAGTCACCATAACACAATCAGGTTTAATATAACCTTCGGATGATAGAATAGGAAACCATGTGAATGACTTTCAATACCTGCAGCAATCTTCAGTCAAAGGAGACAGCGAAGAATTTCTTGCCATCCCACAATAACACACTAAATTCTGACCTAAAATGATCAAACTAGCAAAGATGACATAACCTAATCGGCCCTTTTTATCATGCACCACTTGACCATATCAATAATTAAGTTTCAAAGAATTAAGGATGGCTTCTAAGGTCGTAAGTGATGGGAGTTTTGGGGGGTTTTTCTCGAGTATAAATTTTACCCATGGTAGAAGAGACATTTATATAACTGCTAGGGAGGCATTATCGGAAAATTTAATTGGTACAAATAAGATTAGAGTTTCAGAGTAAAGAGCATGAAATGAATACCCAGGGTAGGGGAGGTTATAAAAAAAGAAAAATTACAGAGTGGAAATGACATACTGAGAAGGGACAAGAGGACTATAAACAATGCCTGGCTCCAAAATCTCACCAAGGACCAATATACCACCACCACTGCCCTCTCCTTTCAAGCAGTGAGAGAATACTCTGGGAGTTATCCCTCGGTATGCCAATTGTGATATAACTGAGAGTCCTCCTGGGCCAAATCCAAAAATCCCATCTATTGCTTTATCTGTCTTGGTCAAATCCCCAGATTGGTAGGTGCTACACCTGTTTCAATGCCACCAGCAGAAGTAATAAACAAGGCTTAGGCAAAGGGAAAAGGATGCATGAATTGGCTATGACCAGGTAATGCTGAATAACCACCTACTATTTTATGGTAAAGATCATGCTATGCTACAAGTAGACTAACTCTGCCTACTCTAATTTCACCCTTAAACACCTCATTTTGTTTTCAAATAGAAAAGCTTACCCAAAGACAATAAGAGCAGAAGAGTTGGCAACTACTGAATCCCCCAAAATAGCATCAAAACTGAATATATCAGATACATAATATCCTGCGGTTCCACTTCCATCTCCATATTGGAATGAGTAACTGCACTGATTACTCTGGGGAGAGCACTGATTTGCTGTTTTTTGAACTGCTAAGGAGCAGAATGGGTCTGAACAGGAAACCATCCCAGCAGTTGATGAGCCCATCGAATCAAAGGAATTCAGCTGAATCTGCAAGCCGCATAAACACAAAATTAGTTGAGAAGTCCAAAGAGAATTAACAGAACAAAGTAAAGAACAGGGTTTACTCCAAGACCAGTAGACTCTGGGCAATTACTGCAAGAGCTGCATGCAACCCACAAGACATCACTTCCAGTATCAATCTGCACATTGAATTCTCTAGGAGGAGAGCCCAGTTTCACTTTTGTAAAATAAAGTCTAAACAAAACCAAAAAACAAAGGGAGTTAAAGAATATAATAAGATGCCCCCAATTCCATAAAATAAAGCACCTAGGCATAAATCTCATCCCAGAGCGAGAACGAAACAGCACAAAAACTGAAAGACAAAGATATATTGCAAGGGCGTTGAAGATCCACCGACCCTGATTGTAAAGTACACCGGCAGAAGAAGAGCATAAACAAAATTGGTCAATACTCCTTTTAACAAAAAAAAAAAAAAAAAAATCAAATAAGCAACAAGAAAGTAAACATTGAATTCTTCACTAACAAAACCCCCAAGTCCATAAAGAAAAAATCTTCTAGTCAAAAAAAAAAAAAAAAAAAAAGGAAAAGTGGGGAAAAGAATAACAGCAGCGATGGAAGAACAAACAAAAACTTTAACCAACTTGCCACTTCCGAAGGACAGACCATCAATGCAATATAAATTAATACTCAGATCGTGAAAATCAACCACAAAATGCAAAAATATAAAGCATAACGCGCGGTAAGCGAGAACTCAAGAACTTTCCAAATTTTCTCAGTCCGAACGAGACAAGCCCATCAATGCAAGCAGATAAAAGAAACCAAAAGGATCGAAAAACTGGACACCCAAATAAGCAAAGAAAAGATTTTAGAAAGTTACCCGACGAGGTAGGGATCGGAGGTTCCTGCGACAGAGAAGTCAACAACACCGCCAACGAGGCCCTGCAAGAGCCGGGCGTGCCTGACTCGGTCCCGGGCCCTGAGTTGCTCCAGGTCGACCCGTTGGCTCAAAGGAAACGTTCTCTCCAGAGGGATAAAACTAGCACAGTAAACCGCCAAAATGCGCAGTAGTGTTGCTAGGATCAAGACGGGCCGAAGAGCCCGCATTTTTTGTGGGTGGGCTTTGGCGGTTCTTGTTCTCTATTTCTTTTGAAAAAGAGAGACGGGGGGGCTTCTCTTGGCGCCGGCCGCTGTTCTTGATTTTGCTCCTTGAGAGAGGGAGGAGCGAGGTGGTGGAGAGGAAAGAAAGAGAGGAGTGGAACCGCGACTCGCGGGTCCGGACAGCGGAGATAGCTGGGGGATGATTAACAATCAAACACAGGTTTTTAAATGGATTAACTTGCCTGATGATGGTTGTTATGTGTATCCGCAATGCCAGTGTACTCAACTAAAAATGGATTAACCCTTTTTTTTTTTTTTTAATCTATTCTTTTCTTCTCACTTTTTTATACTTTCTTTTCTTGCACGTAGGTATGTAAATAGCTGTTGCCTATTATATACGCGCGTTTGATTATTAGGACCAGGGCTGCACTAACATTATTTATTTATTGTAAATTTTTCGTATTCGAGTCGCATACAGAGTATGGACACGATTCGTGCAAGTCTGCTTTAAGTTACGGGCTGGTTAGAAGATTAAAACGTTGAATATCACGTCGTTTTTATATTTAATCATCCGTTGAAACCGAGTTCCAATCTGGCCCGTCAGTGTCCTAAACAAGAGGAGAGAGGCTTAAAGCCATACGGCTATATGCTGTGTGGAGCTCTTATATCTCATTTGAAGACGAAGCTTGAGACCGGTGTGTTGGATAGGTTGTTGCTCCCACCACCTCCCGTCATACTATCGCGTGTAATTTTTAGGGGAAGAAAGGACACGCCACCGTTAGCTTCGGCAGCTTGGTGACGGCGGTGCGTATGCAGCACGCCTATCTTGACCATTGCCTCCCAGATCGCTGTTACGTGGAAACGGTGCGCCGGAGATTGTGGTTGTGCAAGTTAAATTTTTGGAGTTCCAGTTAGATATAATTTTATTAATATTTAATAAATGACAAAATATATATTTAATACAAACATATTATAATTGCACTTTAAAAATATAATCTTTTAGTATCATAAAAAATGCATTAAAATTTAATAATTTATAATATAATTACTTTTATTATATAAAACGATTGTAATTTAATAATATAAAAATATTCTTTTTACGATTATTTTTATTTTATTAATTTTTTTTATTTTTAAGATGCTATAAATAATTATTAGATAATTGATTATGCTTAATACTAATAGATTCAACAACTGCTAATTTGTTAATTAAAGCAACAAAATTTAACTGTAACCTCAGAGAGACGAATCGAATGGGTATCGCACCTGGTTTGTGCCCAGCGAGACGCTAATTTGACCGTTGGTGCAAAAACTCCGCACGCGCTGTGCTCGCGGCGGCGCCCAATTTTCTGAGCAATCCGGCGGGGGCCCGCTGTTGTCGATTTTCATTTGCCTTCGGATGGATAACTGCAGAAACGAAAATCGTACCGCGAAACACCATGCGCGAAAGTTGTACGCGAAGCACTCGTACCATTATTCGGGGAGATTGAACTTGTGCTCGATCGAATTCCTTTAAGCAGATTTCGTTCTCATATTGCATTTTAGGCATCGATTGGTACACGAAGTCACGAATCAAATTGATCTGCGTCTGTTTATATACGAGTGGCGAATAAATTAATTATGTGAACTTGACTTTTTTTAAATAGATAATTTATATAAAAATAATATTAATTTTTTAATTTATTAATATAAACTTAAAAAAAGAGAGAGAGAGAGATTTTTTTTAATTTAATAATATTTAAATAATAACTTTTTTATTACAAAACTAAATACAAGATTTTAACTTTAAATAATAGGTACAGTGATTAATATTACTACGATGCATATTTTTGTCAAAAAAAAAAAAACATACATATATATATATTTAAAAGAAAAATATTTTACCCCTCCTCTCTCGGGCAATTAATCGGATACCGTACCATGACATGAGCACGTTATGATATTAACAACGACGACGAAATCAATACAAGACCAGACAAAATTGACAAAATTTACAGCCAAAACATACACGAAGCTTAAAAAGCTTTGCAAGTGTCTCTTCCACTCTGCAATTGTCTATAACTTGAGATTTACGTAATTCTTACCCTTTTGTGGCTAATCTCAGATTCCTGTTCTCTAATCTACGTGAATTAATTATCTGTTGGTACAACAAAAAATGCATTCAGACTTGGCATTAGGATTTCTTGGTCTCGACTTTAACTATAGATTAAAGGTTGATTAATAGTCAAGAACCTTTTCTGTTGGATAAACCTATTCTTCTCATTTTCGCCCATTTTTCCAGCTAGTTGGATGACAAATCAGATAGTTTTTTAAAAAGTTGACCTTCCAACAGTACGCTAGCGTTATAGGAACCGTTTCTTTCTTGTCGAGATACCCTTAATTAATAGAGCATGACAAGTTCCTACTTTGTGGTTCAAAGGTCCTGTTCACACCCATAAATCTGTATGGGAATAGGAACCCGGCTTGAAATGAGAAAGAAACAGTTTCCGACGAGCGGGAGGACAACGACGACGATGATTGTCACACCGCCACGTTAACCCACGTTCACCGACGCCAATTTTCAATTAGACTGGGGAAATAAAAAAAACTGTCATTGCGTGCATGTATTCGTTCGACAATTAAAGGAAAAGCAATACGATTATGTGTGCGTGGGTATATAATTAAGGATGATTATAGTTTATTAACACGTTAACATTTTTATTTATTTATTTTTAACTCTACGATTTTATAAGCATGCCCTTTTTGTTTTTTGTTTTTTTTTCTTCTTTTTTTCTCTGATCTTGACAAGCTTACACTTATTAACCGAATGAGAAAGATGGCGGTTTGGAGAATGGAAGGAATTTTGCCACACCTGCAACTTTTGTGCTTCCTTAGTCACGTTCCATGAACCCGAAAGGCCTGGCTACCCTTTCAGGAATTTTCTGCTTTCTGACGAAGAAAGATATGCCCTGAAAGGGGAAAAAAAAAGAGAGAGAGAGAGATTGTGACATGTCTTCTTCTTTTGAGGACACTTAAAAGTCGTGGATCGTACATATACTTCCCTGTACCAGGTGGAATAATCTTAGTTTTTTTTTTTTTTTCACTATATAATTTATCAAATAGTGCATTTTTTTTTAGTTTATTTTAGTTTATTTTTTGGTTGGGTTGGGGGTGGGTTTAATGCGGTGACCTACGTGACAATTGATGGGTGGCAAATTTTTAATCAAGGTCCATCACAATCGTATGGTGCTTCCAGAGTCCGAAGACCAAACGAGATTCCGGTGAGAATCAAATTGGGCCCACGTCGGTGGCCCAATCAAGAAGTCCACTAAGCAATGATTAATTTATATAGGATAAAGCGAGGCGTTTTGCATTTTTGGTACAACGGAAGCGTTTTTCCAGAGCTCAAACTGAAGTCAAACTTGACTCATGTCGGTTACGACAAAAGCCAATCATCAGACAACGTCCCTGCGGCATGTGGAGGCTGCTTTTTCTCTTTTTTTCTTAGAGGAAAAATTACAAAAAACGAAAAAAAAAAGGAGAGAGAGAGAGAAGAAAAAGAGAGAGAGGAATTAGAAATTTTTGTGTTCTTTTATTTTTTTGGTCATAAGTATTGAAAAATAATTAATTTTGATTTAATCACATAATGTTAATAATTTTTTTCTTTAATATATATAATATTAATTATTTAGTTGAATATTTTATTAATTAATTCTCATTAAATTAAATAAGTTTAATAATTTACAGAATAGACTAAAAGACTGAGAGTAGAGAGAAATTAAACCAATTTATTATTTTGTATGTTTACTAAGGAGGGCTCATACATGTTGGTGGAAAAGTAACATGCAGGACTGCACTAAGGGCTGCAATGAATGGGTTGCTGGTGACAGTCCCATCAAAGGTATCCGCTTAATCAAATCCAAAATATATATCATTATATATTAGTCATAGGAACTACGCTTACTGTAGAACTATCATCTAACGTTGTAGCTCTCTGGTGTTGGTGACTTCCATATGCAATTTTGCACGTGCAGGGTGCAAGGTACCGGCTACATGCATGCATGGACGAAAGGGGTAGAGTAATGTACTACGCCTAGTGATTTGACGGACGAGCAAGGACATTGTGAGATGACATTGAATAGGTATCCAAATGGGAAGCAATAGAAGGAAAAGCAGTGTTCAGTGAGGCTTGTATCATCGCCGGACCCTACCTGTAACATTCTCACGGATATGGCCGGTGGCAAATCAGGAGTGAAGCTTCGGCGACCCACTTTAGTGTACCGCGACATGGACAAATATATGCTTGGCCCATTCTACTTTACCACTCCAATGTGCGATCAACCTCACACCATTGATGACGGTAAAGGAAGCCACTACTAATCCCCTTTTCCTTCTTAAGTATTGTTTTTGGTGGCGTTATCTGCTATTTACATGGCATCTTAGTTCTGGGATTGGAAAACATTTGTTTTGGCTAAATAAGCCGGTTTACATTTGGACCTCGGAATTCAATGTTGATGACTAAACATCCATGGGTTGCAAATGTCCTTTCTCAACTCTAGCGCATAATTTGAACAAACTCTGGTACTCCATCTCCTGCGTTTACTATACTGTTGATAGAATGTTAGGATGATCTCAGAGAATCGAACTTGGAATCGTGTATGTAAGTTTGCTTCTCCTAATATTTCTCGACCAAATACATCCAAAGGAAAAGAAAAAAATACAAGAAAAAAGAAATATTCGGTAGGATTGCAAGACCCCCCGATTAAACATTACCGACGAATATTAACATAAGTATGATTAGATTTTGAAATCTACATCACACCCCTACTTTTAAGGAGCTGTGCCATTGCCTTTAAAGTTAAAGTTTGTACTACACTAGTGAAATGGCTGTGAGCCACCACTTTAACAAGAGAATTCTGCCCACCATGCAGGTGACTTGAAAAAAAAAGGAAAGAAGACCTTGTGGACCTAAAATCGAAAGATCACAAATATAAAAGACAAAAGGCCCTTGAATTGAGTTTGTTTGTGCGGTTAGTTGGAGAAAGCCCATCGTGCAGAGACTATATGGACCCCCCAGGTCCATATCTAATTAGTTGCTGCAACCGACTTCCAAGTTCCAATCCAATGGTTTGAAGCCCGCTTCTCGAAAAGATAACCTTAAAGCAGTTGTTCTAAATTGCTACGTGGCAATTCGCCACGCAGCCAAGCAGACGCACAACTTGCGTTTTTCTGTGTCTTTCGGACTCCACTGTTGCAGGGCAGCAAAAAGCTCCTCAAACGGCTCAGCTATGGCGGTCAGAAACGCTGTCCTAATCTTCATTCTCATCTCCGTTAATCAAACTCGTCCAAAGGTCGACGGCTCAGAAATCTGCGATCTTGGGCAGCCATAGCGTGTGCCCAGGCCGAAGTGGGCCTCCACCCCCTCATCCTGGGCTTCTTTCCCTTTCTCGTCGAAGCCTAATCCTCTCTCAAAAAGGCTGTTTCGCTTGAGTGGGTTGAGCTTAACAACGAAATAAGAGTCTGATAGCTAGATGCGACCCCGCCTTGCAGAGAGCCTTGGTTCAGAAAATGCGATGGAGAGGAATCTTAGAGGGCTGACCGTTCCAATAAAACGGCAATCGAAGATGGCAATTAATGATAAGGTCTGCTTTTGATCCCCCCCCCCCGGGGGGGTGGAAATTGAAAAAGGATGAGGTCTGTTTGGCGAGCACTTAACTGGAATAGCCGTCTATGAATTGCAGGTTTTACGGTAAAGTCTCACTGTTCATTTTGGCTATGCTAAAATCATCACCAATGTTATCATGACATCTCATACAAAATATGACAGCCTTCAATGGAGGATAAAACACTCAAAAGGGCCAACCCAAAAAAATTGTTCGCAGTTTCAGAGAGATGGATGGAACATAACAGCAACCCAGACGAGCCAAACTATTTCTACATATGTATGGATCAGAACTGATACACATGCGCGCGTTCAAGTATATGATTTTGAAACACAGAGTAGCAACATCATTTCTTGCATAGACATCATCCATTCACCCTATCGTAGACGTTTTGGCCGCAAGCTGGATTAGCGCCCGCCTGTGGTAGGTGGTACGGAGTTTCTTGTATTTTTGCACAAAGGTTCCGAGGTCAGCCTCCCTATCAAGCAACTCCCTATGCAAAGCCTCAGAATCCTCATCTGTCTTACTCATAGCCTCTAAAACAAAAACATACTTTAGATCACGGTTCAAACATCCTTAATTTCAGCCTACAACCTTAGTCACTGAATCAATTATTCTGTACCTTGAAGTCTTTTCAGGAGAGCAGGAGGAGAGCGTGATCTCAGCAGCCCTTCTCTGTGTTTTTCCAGCTCGTTTAGTTTCTCCTGAGCAGTGGCCAACTCAGTTGTCCGTATAATCCTGCACTGTCAACACAAAAGGGAAACGAAATGGTGTGAAATTGGGTGGTCGTATAGGTATACAATAAATTAAAATAAAAGTGTCTCAAAACCTTACTTGGTTTCTTAGCTCCATTATACGAGGTTCCTTCTCCAGATTCTCTCCTATTCAAAAACACATATTGAGTGTCAATTTCCACATGTAGGACTGTTACCTTGAACATCAAAACCTGAATCAATTTGATAACTTACTGGCAAGCTGTAGAGTTTCCTTTTGAAGCTCATCTCTTATCTAATTACAGCAGCAAAAGAAAGGATTACAGCACCAATAAATTTCTCTCAGATGGCAGAGGCAACAACAATTAAGCATGTCATTGTGTGGAAAACAAAGTCACATGATTGTCAAATATGCAAATGTACATAAAGGTATACATGCAAGGTAATTAATGGCAAATGATCCCATGAGAGCAAAAACCCCAGTACCTTCATTTCTAAAAGCAGACATTAAGACCAAGAATGTTAAAAGACATGCAACAAAATAGAAGCCACCAATATATAAACTGCTTACTTCAAGAGGACACAGAGAAAATAATCAACTTACATTGTTTTGAATTTTAACCTGGTCGAGTGAAAGTAAAAATTGATGGTATGCATCTTTGTCAGACAATAACTTCCGTAAGTCATCAACCCTATGGGTAAATCAAAAAGAAATATGTAAGAGAGTAGATACATGCAGGCATATAGAACACAATATCTTGCAACTCAAGGGAATAAATAGGTACATTGATATGTTAACATTTGATGGCAAGTCTCACTAAAAGAGCTAACACAAATATCTTTGAAGTTCAGAGTAAAATAATGGTCTATCAAACAAAGACCTCAACAGAATCTTAACAGAAAATAATAAGAGATCTTCAAATGAACTCAGATCCACACCAATATAAAACCGAAGTTTCTATTTGTTGAATGCCCAAGCTAACTTTTGCAATGATCCCATAGAAGACCATGGGCCCATGGAAATCAGCATACAGTATTTGACTCCCATTAGTCACCCTTCATACGCTCAGAAATTACTTTCATTCCCACTAGCCCCTCCAACTCTCTCTCATGGGAAGGGTAATGTTAGATACAACTTATGTAGGCAGTAAGGTTGAATGACTAAAGATATGTGATGTTAGACATTGGTCAGAAAAATTACATTGCAATAAAAAGTCAGCCCTTTTTGGCACTCTGATCCATCTACTCAAGGCTTGCAACACACATTTTCAATTTCACTCAACAAAGTTGGGTGCAAACATCAACAGCAGGTGCTAAAAGAATTTCTGTTACTTAATTCATGAGCAAAATTTGTCAATAAAATCATAAGAGTACTAAATTTCAACAGTAAAAACAGATAAAGTAACAGATCTGAAATAGTACAGGGAAGCATGAGAAAATTCGGGAAGAGACAAGTATAGAGGATAATTATATGCTATGGATCAGGCAACATACCTTTTATCCCTCAAAAGAGCAATAATGCCAGCTGCTTCAGTGGGTGACACGTGTGAAGGGGACTGCAGTCCTTCTGCTGGCCTCTCTAAACTGTAGCTACTAGAACTGCCACTTGGTGTTCCAGGGCGGGAGGAATTTGAGGAGCTAAGTACAGATGGTGGGTACCAAGACTGTGGAGTAACATCTTGTGGCCGTGGCTGAGTCTCCTGCCCCTGAGAACTCCTGTGGACCGAAATGGCAGGTACATCACTACCAAGTAGAATGAGTAATGCATAACATGAAAAAGGAAAAGGAAATGGACAGGCATATGAAAGTTGGCAAGTCTCCAACAAATTGGATACACAAGCACGGGAAATAACAGAAACTAGAATCATGATTCAACTCCATCGAAACCTTTTTACTAAAACAGAATTGTTAGTGTGCCACACTATTCACACACCATACACATTTATCTTCCATCAAAGCAATGACCAAATGAAGAAAAGTAATGCAGGTTCAAAACAACAAGAGCCGCAAACATTTCCAACGCATATCTCAAAGGATTAGCATATGATAAAGTGGATAGACAGACATCATAAGCCCTGCTTAATCGTGCGTGTAACAGCAGAGAGTACAAAAGCACGGTCACATTTCGGATGCAATAAGGACAGCAAATTCTGTCAACACCCGAACCGAAATCCGTTCAATGCATCAGCATCCGGGGAGGGGGTAGCAAAGTGATAAAAACAGAATTGTTGCACATTGCCTAGACCGCCCGCATAAATCGCAGGCAAATTAAACCTCATTTTCACGTTATTACTATGACAACGAAAGACCTCTGATGCTCAATGTCAAAATCCTTTCTGGTTCAACACAGAGAAGAATAAGAAGAAGAAACGATAAATTAAAACCCAGAAAATAAAAGTAATTCTCAACCCGCGGACCTTTTGTAATTTCGAATTCTAACGCTGAAAATATAAACAGGTAACCTAAAATCAGGCTATCTATTCATCCATATTCAAGAACACAACATATTCCAGCACTCAAAAAACAACGGAGACGAATCGATCGCGCACTGAATTATCGCATTAAGATGGATTAAGAAGAATTGTTTAACAGAGAAAACAAAGATTCAAGAGTAATACCAGAAATTGAACATAACTTGAGAGCAACAAAGACCCCCCCTCTCTCTCTCTCTCTCTCTCTCTCTTCTCTCTCTCTCTAGCTCAAACAATCGGCCGATTAGTTAACGAATTGAATCGAAAGAATTGAAAAGAAAGAGTGGAGGGCGAATCGACAGGATCACTGTTTCTTGAATAACTCCCTCTCTCTCTCTCTCTCTCTCTCTCTCTCTCTGTTTTCCCAATCTTTTTCTCAAGTTTTTAAGATTATTCAAACCCAAAAATTAATTCGCCTCCGGTTACGTTGGTTGCGTTTCAGAACGGCTCGACCAGGAAATTTCCTTTGTGCGCGTGGCGTGTTTCTATTGCCGAAGGATGGTTGGATACGCAAGGAATTGCGTTTTTGTCATAATATCTGTATTTCTGACGCGTGTATTTTTTCTTTTAAAAAAAAAAAATCTTTTTCTCCACCGAGTAGGATTCTCTTTAAATTTTCAATTAATGGGGCATTTTTAGTAAATAATGCAATTTTCCCCAATCGTAGTTCCTAAGGAACGACTCTAATAGCGGAATCAATCAAAGTCAATCGAGGGAGTTTCGCATACAAAATTAATTTCATCAATATATAATTTCAAAAATTAAATGAGATTGTTCACAATTAATCCAGCTTAAATTGCCGCTCTATGTTATTTTTTAAATTTATTTATCGAAAAATATCTTTTCTCATTCTCAATAATATTTCTTATTTTTTATTTTGTATGCACTTTAAAATAATAATAATAATAATAATAATAATAATAATAATAAAAAAGAAGAATTCTAACTCTTTCATCTTTTACAAAAATTTTTCTATCTTGCATTTAACTAATGTTGCAATGTAAGAATTGTTAAAAGATGCGGACTCTTTTGATGCTCATAGATAATGCCCTAACATTGTTCTATTTTAATATTTGATTTGACTTCGCCGCTGAAAATTACGGCCCAGAAAATTATACTACCTGTAGTGTGCTGGTTGGCCAAACCAATGTTGACATTGGCCGCCTCAAAGGCCTACTGATGTGAACTTCTTAACTACTCTAGAGCTCCATCTATTGCTAAATTTGTCGCTAAGAAACAACTTCGTCACGCACTTACTAGTACTAATCATTCCAGGAGCTTCCTGTGGTCGTTATACATTCGTAATTCTACGCCAATCACTAGGAATATAAAGGCAGAGATCGGAAGGCAAAAAAAAAAAAAAAAAGAGGGTCTGTGCAGTTCTAATCCTAGCTTCTTCATCCTCCAATCGTTAATCAATGTTATGGTCTAAGAGTGTAAATAGATCGGATTGCGGATGGCCAAAAATGGGTAAGTAGCAAAAAAGGTACGTTAAGTTTCTAGGTTAGAGGCAATTGTTGGATGCCCCGAGGACTTTTCACTTCCCAGCAATGATAACTTCAAGCTTAAAAAAAATAGTTGTTTGGATGATGCAACATGATAATATGGCAATGCTAACTTTGGTACATTTCGTTACACGTCGACGGTCGAAGCATTTTCAGGTGTAGGGTTGCTATAAGATTCATTATCATGCGAGATGCCTTGGAGGAGTTTCATCACAGTTACAAGGCACATCCCAAAGTTCCGGCCCAGACTTCAGGTTTAGAAACGAACTGGGCAAAGAAACAAAACTCAATTATCACGTGAATGAATATAAGCCCTCCAAAACTGACAAGTGCTGTGACCAGGAAACCCATGTTAACCAGGTTAAAATGGCTGGCAATAGTTGCCCGTTGTAGCCAACTTTTAGTTAAACGCGGTCCAATTCGCTTTAGCTAGTAACAGGCCAAGTTACGCTTAAGTACTGCAAGTAGGGTAGGTTGTAGCTTAAGAGCCGAATGGGCAATTCGGTGAAACAAAAGCGATCGGCACATTCTGCATCCGATTCCGAGCAAACAAAAGCTGTCAATGGCGGAATCTTTCTATGACTGTAAAACAAACATCTGCCGGTAAAATACTGAGAGTCTATCTCATGGAATTATAGGCAGTCGGGGGAGAACGACGAAGACAGGAGATGAGACGACGTGACAATCCAATTTGGCAATTTATAACGTTTTGGGGTTACTTTCTTTTAACAGGAAAAAGAATATTAATTAGATATAACCAGGGTGTGAATCCAAAACGGAATCACCTGTTAAATTTACTAATTCATCCTCTTACGAAAAAACCAACACTAGGAGCAATGATGAGTTCGCGTGGTAGTTACCGCATCTTGGATACACCCGAAATCAAAACCTTGTTGTCATATGGTAACCTCGTGTTTTTCCCATAATCTGAAAGAAGGTTAATACGCGTGTGAGGCTTGATGCACTGATAATCACTCAAGTCGCAACTGAGCTAGTAATAATTGAATGAGTTTGAAGGGGAAACTTGTCCATCACATGTTACATAAATTTGGTACTTTTCTTCCCCGATGGTCCTCCAGTCAAACCCAATTCAATGCACTCAAATCTTTGGGGTTTTGAGCTGAACAAGGGCTTTCTCTATTTGCCCGTTGGAGTATCAAACATTAGACGAAGGTGGGGCCTTAATGGGGCTTAAATGAAGTTCAAAGGTCCTTTTGATTGCCTTATTTCAAGGAAGACGCGCTTTGTTGATGCCTTAAGCACCGCCACACGCTTTCTATCTTTGGAGCGGGATTGGACAATCTCATTGGTTGAGAGAATATGACCTTTTTTCCGTATATCAGAAAATATAAATTTATAGTATTCCTGAATTAAGTATTTATACCCGTGTCTAGAGGTCGTGAATTATAATAAAGTGTAAATTTTATAAAAATAGACAAAATTATCTATTATGTAGTTCATGAATTATGGTAAAATAGATATTATAATAGATCATATATATATATATATATATAGTATTCCTCGTGAGAAAGAACAAATTCTCCCTCGGCAAGTCAACGTCTTTTGCAATTCCTGAAGGGTTAATCATCTTTTTATTTTTTTACATTTTATTTTTAAATCCTTTGAGCTAAAAAAAGGGGGGGGGAGAGGATTAAAGTTATAACATATAAACTCATAAAGGCTATAATTTGAAAACGCAAACTCAAAATCAAATGCCCGTAACGTGTCAAACATTGTGGGTTATTGTATGATGTATCCCCCTTAAGTAACTTAGATGGGAGACCAAGCGCTATTTAAGTCTTAAAACTTAGAGTCTTCTTTATTTGAGTAATAATTGAAATAAGAATATTTACATCAAGCTATTAGGAATTATATTAACTTGCCAAGAAATTATTAAACGGAATTTTAGAAATTTATCTCGAGTGGTCTGCCAAGAAGCCCGTTATCATGCCTCCCAAACCATAATTTATTATATAATGCTTTGATTCTGATTGAAGGATAATACTTATCATTATATTTAATGGATCCAGGACCACTCTTAAATAGCTTCACTATTAGTAATACACTATGGGAACAAATTTCAAAATTAATACGTATAGCAGTTCCGGATAGGATCTTGCTGGCCGCAGCTGTAAATTCATTTACCCATCAATCCCAGCTGTTCATCAGGTTATGGCTGACGCGGGAAAAAGGGCTGGAAAACAAGGCAAAATGGCACTTGCAGAGCTGGTATCGATATCATGTCACTCCAGGATTGTGTCTGTATACTTTGCATATTCTGCCAGATTTTCTATTTGAAAACAAATAAACGTGCTTGAGAACGAGAATATACATACATAGAGAGGGAGAGAGAGAGAGAGAGCTGGCATGTCATTGCCATATGGCAGCATGTGAATTAGCCGTAACTGCAGGTGTGATATTCAATGTGAGCGGATTAGTAAACAAAACGACTGTTATTAAACCGTAAAAGTTGTATGCAGATTCTTCAGGCGACATTTTTGCTTGCAAATTAATGAGAGCGCTGCCCGAGCTTATTCATGTTCCCCTGTTTGCCAGCCTCGGTCCCCACACAAAGGTGCTTAAATTTCGAGAGAACTCGCAGAAGAGAGCATACATACTAGCTAAGAAATATTTCGAATTTCCGACCAGAATAATGAATATCAAGAAAATCAGTTCCTCTTCGATGATTTTTTTTTTTATTTTTATAATGAGAAGAAATGAGAGGGGTGATCAAATTTAAGTAAATAACAAAAATAGAAAAAGGAAATACCTTAATTTAACTTGAAAATTGTTGGTTAGGTAAGATTTAAAATAATTGAATATCAGCACAAACATAATTTATAAGAGAACAATATAATTAAAAAAGATTCATATAACTAACTCAATTATATTTAAGAAAAAGATTTTGTTATTGTTTTAGAGCATTTGAACCTCTGGCGACATCAATGGATCGAATTAACTGATGGTTGTTGGTCTACAAGGAACCATTTTTATTCCGGAAAAATTGAATCCACCATCTCTGAGGAGTACACCCGAGGTCGCAGATTCTTTGCTAATCATGGAGTCGATCCCTTCTAGTTAAGAAAAGCGATTCTCATCAGCAAGTTCTTCAAATGCGCTATCCCAAGGAACGCTCTTTTTCCCTTCTACTTTTGATGGGGTGCAAAATTAGCCTTGGATGGTGGATCTCATTTCACCGCATAATTGGCTCCCATTTCACATCATGGTCTCTGCCTACTCTTTCTTTTCCCACAGGAAAATTGCGTGATGGTCCAGAAACCTTAACACTATGTCTTTTCTCTCTTCCCATTATTCGCTATTCTGTTCCATAGTCTCATTTAAAAGCAGGAACATCTATGATAAAACGTCCCATACTCTTTGTTATGTGCCACATGAAACAGAATTTCCTGAGAGTTGGACATAGCAAAAAATCAGGCTCAGATCCCGATTCAAGCTTTGATCCGTCTTTCTTTTTTTTTTTTTTTTTACTAATAATTTTTATTGGGACGCGAGACCTTTAGTCCTAGATCAAGTAGGCGTACATGTGGATACAATGATATATCGATGCCAAAAGATTTATGACATTAATTCCTTTTTATTTTGGATTTTTCCAAATGATAAGTGTATGATGAAATGGTTGTAATCATTCATATTGAAACTTAAGGTCTAAAATTTTGTTGGCATGTCTTGTGGTGAAAGGAACCTAATCCACACAAAATGTATTTTCCTTTTGTGAGATGAAGAAAATTAAAGAAACAGAGAAAAAAAAAATGGAGGGAAACACTTTAATGCTGGCCACATTTTGGGGTGAATAGCTTTTGAACTACTATTATTAACTGGACATCAAACTACAACGTAGGCGTTTCCTTTCTGTACAGTTTCGCTTGAATTATCAATAAAATCTTCCTGTTGCCGTGTCCTAATAATAATAATAATAATAATAATAATAATAATAATAATAATAATA
>JAFFZT010000249.1:0-20911 GCA_019804595.1 Bruguiera parviflora | reverse complement strand
CTCCTTTTGCAAACACACTCACTTGTTTTCTTTCATCTTCACTCTTGTGAACCTGACCACTCTCGTACTCAACACTCTTAAATGCATTTATCTTCTTTTTCTCTCCTGCACTTTCTTTTCTCTCAACTCTCTCTTTCTTTTCGCTCCTCCTCTTTTGCTCACTTTCATAAAGTCTCACTTGGTCTTTATACACCTATTTTGGAGTCAATGGTGCCAGTGTAAATGGTCTTCCATCCATGGTGAAAGAATAGCGGTTCTTGTAACCATCATGCAAAACTTTTCTGTCATATTGCCAAGGATGGCCCAATAACAAATGTCCGGTCTGCATTGGTACAACATCACAAGACAATTCGTCCTTATATCTACCAATGGAAAATGGAACCACAACTTGTTTAGTCACTTTTACCACTCCACTGTCATTCAACCATTGCAAATTATATGGCCTAGGATGTTTGGTTGTAGGCAAGTTCAATTTTTCCACCAATTCTGTACTTGCTACATTAGTGCAACTACCTCCATCGATTATCAAGCAATAGAGTCTATCTTGAACTAAACATCAAGTATGGAAAATATCTTCCCGCTGAATCTCAGCATCATTCTCCTCCTTAACCTGCGCACTTAGGGCTCTCCTTACTACTAAAAGCCTTCCACCATGCTCCAGATACACTATCCCTTCATCAACATCACTAGCATCCTCTAATGGCGGCATTTGGTCTTCATCACTAACATCACTGCCAGACACATAATCACCAATCTCCTTAAGGTACATGGTTCTTTTGTTAGGACATTGTGAAGCCACATGACCCCTACCCAGACATCTAAAACATTTGATGTCTCTAGTTTTTCCTTGGGTGCCCTCAAGTTTTTCTACAAATTTGCCCCTTTCCAGGTTGCCCCCAGTAGTCTTGGGTCTATGTGAATTGCCTTTTTGCATAGAAGTCATCTTCTCTTCCTTCTTCCCCCAGTTTAGCTTCCAAAAAGATGAACCTAAGTTCTGCTTATGACCAGAAGTGCTCCTTCCCTTAAGTTGCCTCTCAACTTTCATGGCAATGTGTACCATGTCTTCAAGCTCTACATAGTGTTACAGCTCTACCACCAGCTATGCTCCTATTCAACCCTTGGAGGAACCTAGCCATGGTTGCCTCCCTATCCTCCATTACATTTGCCCTAACCATAGCAATTTCCATCTTCTTATGATACTCTTCCACACTCTTGGAACCTTGTGTAAGGCTCTGTAACTTGTTATACAAATCCCTACAATAAGAGCTGGGAACAAATCTCCTTCTCATCACGGTATTCAACTCATTCCAAGTTTCTATAGCCCTCTCAAAATTCCTTCTCCATGTGGTAACTTGCTGGTCCCACTATACTACAGCATAATCAATGAACTCTGCCACAGCTAACTTCACCTTCTTCTCCTCAGAGAAGTTGTGGCACTCATATATTAATTCTACCCTTCGTTCCCAATCCAAATAGGCATCAGGGTCAGCTTTCCCTTGGAAAGAAGGTATTTTCATTTTAATACTACTAAGATTTTTGTCTACTCCTTCCTCCCCTCTATTTCTATTATCCCAACCTCCATTGTACCTATCATAAACATTTCCATTGCCTCTTGCTTCTCTACCATTCCAATTACCACGTCCTCCTCTAAAACCACCTCTGAAGTTTCTACTAGCATTGTCACCGTCATCATAATAATCATCACGATCTTCACCAATGTCATGTTGAAATTGCTCCTTCATGACCCTCCCAGCTGGCCTCTTAGGATTGAAACTTGATTCCCCTTCTATTTGATCCATCCTGTCTCAAACTTCCCAAAGCGCTTGGTCAATCCTATCAAACTTATGTTCTAAGGATTTCATAAGCAATTTAAAATCTGGAACAACTACTTCCTCCTCTCCATATGGGAAACTGCCTTCTTTAGCATTAGACATTGTACCTACAAGATTGTTAGTAAATAAAGAATATGCCTCACAAAACTCACTCCCTTGCATGTTTGCTCTCCACTCAACTACAGTACTCCTCAACTCTCGTGTTTCTCACAATAAATTGAAAAACTCTAAGAGCTCTTTCAATAGTCCCAAGTAAACTAAATTCAGAACAAACAAAACTTAAATATATCAAACCTAGACCTGCCTCTTCAGAGAAGTGACATGACCAAGAAGATGGGCAATAAAGCAAACCGAATGGCAAGAAATTCAACGATATGAGTAGTGCAATTGGACAACAATCAATTATCAAATATAATTGAGTAAATAACCAATTGAACAATGAAACCGTTTTTTTTTTCGGGTAAGTAATGGGTATTTCTATGGAAGGAACAAATATCAGAAAAGAAACCCGCGAAATACACGATTTTGTTTCTGTTTTTTTTTTTTTGGCATTTTTTTTCTCTTTTTGATTATTCAACCAACAACGAAGAATACACGAAAGATATGATAACAACAATATAACTAACCTGAGTTAGAGCCAAGGCTCTGATACCAAATGATACGAACTTCGTTTATATGTAAATGGAACCCAACACCAATGTTGGTATAGGATCGTTCTACTAAATTTGGAACTAGATTTGTTGCACGGACTTATATAGACCAAATGATGCTAAAATTAGCTTTCATTTCATCAAAAGCACACTATGTTCATCACAACAATCATGTGCGAAAACTATTAGTGCTCTTCTGTATGTTGCAAGTTCTCATTGAACCAAAATCATGCTTAGATGAACATTTGTGGCTAAAGAAGATGTTATATTCAATTCGTCAATAACCTTTTTAGGCCTTTAACAGTCTGAATCTATTGAATTTTGCAGAGCCAAGGAGTATTTCATCTTGATTAGTTTTTCTTCCAAGTATTGAATGGTTCGATCCTAGATGATGCTTGAAATTCACTTTTGGGTCTATACTAAATATTTTAAACAATCCAAATGGCTTCTCCATACCTCTATGCGATGCTGACACTTTTCCGTGAGATGAAAGAAAGGGTCTATTGAGGTTGATTAGCTTCTTTTACAAGTGTCAAGTGGTTTCATTTTTGATTAAGGTGACAATATCCTTATTTCCTACTAAATCTGGAACTAGATTTGTTGCATGGACTTATATAGACCAAATGATGCTCAAATTAGCTTTCATTTCATCAAAAAGACATTATATTCATCACAACAATCATGTGCAAAAACTATTAGTGCTCTTCTGTATGTTGCAAGTTCTCATTAAACCAAAATCATGCTTAGATGAACATTTGTGGCTAAAGAAGATGTTATATTCAATGCAACAATAACCTCTTTAGGCCTTTGGCACTGTGAATCTATTGAATTTTTTGGTGCCAAGGAGTATTTGACCTTGATAAGTGTTTCTTCCAAGTATTGAATGGTTCGATCCTAGATGATGCTTGAAATTCACTTTTGGGTCTATTCTAAATATTTTAAACAATCCAAAAGGCTTCTCCATACCTCTATTGCATGATGAATCTTTTCTGTTTGATGTAACAAAGGGCTATTGAGGTTGATTAGCTTCTTTAATAGGTGTCAAGTGGTTTCATTTCTGATTAATGTTGCAATCTCCTTATCTCCTACTAAATCTGGAACTACATTTGTTCCATGTACTTATAGAGACCAAATGATGCTCAAATTAGCTTTCATTTCATCAAAAAGACATTATATTCATCACAACAATCATGTGTGAAAACTGTTAGTGCTCTTCTGTATGTTGCAAGTTCTTATTCAACCAAAATCATGCTTAACTGAACTTTTGTGGCTAAAAAACATGTTATATTCAATGCAACTATAACCTCTTTAGGCCTTTAGCACTCTGAATCTATTGAATTTTGCGGAGCCAAGGAGTATTTGATCTTGACCAGTGTTTCGTCCAAGTATTGAATGGTTCGATCCTAGATTATCCTTAAAATTCACTTTTGTATCTATACAAAATAATTTAAACAGTCCAAAGGGCTTCTCCATACCTCTATGCCATGCTGAATCATTTTCGTTTGATCAAACAAAGGGGCTACTGAGGTTGATTAGCTTCTTTTACAAGTGTCAAGTGGATTGATTTCTGATTAAAGTGACAATCTCCTTATTTCCTACTAAATATGGGCCTAGATTTGTTGCAAGGACTTATATAGACACAATGATGCTCAAAATAACTTTCATTTCATCAACAAAACATGATATTGATCAAAACAATCATGTGGGTACACCATTAGTCCTCTTCCATTTGTCACAAGGTCTCTTTCAACGAAAATGAAGCTTAAATGAACTTTTGTGGGTAAAGAAGATGTTATTTTCAATGCAACAATAACCTCTTTAGGCCTTTAACACTCTAAATCTATTGAATTTTGTAGAGCCAAGGAGTATTTGATCTTGATTAGTGTTTCTTCCAAGTATTGAATGGTTTGATCCTAGATGATGCTTGAAATTGACTTTTGGGTCCATACTAAATATTTTAAACAATCAAAAAGGCTTCTCCATACCTCTATGCCATAGTGAATCTTTTACGTGTGATGAAACAAAGGGTCTATTGAGGTTGATTAGCTTCTTTTACAAGTGTCAAGTGGTTTCATTTCTGATTAAGGTGACAATCTCCTTATTTCCTACTAAATCTGGAACTAGATTTGTTGCACGAACTTATATAGACCAAAGGATGCTCAAATTAGCTTTCATTTCATCAAAAAGACATTATGTTCATCACAACAATCATGTGCGAAAACCATTAGTGCTCGTCTGTATGTTTCAAGGTCTCATTCAACCAAAATCATGCTTAAAAGAACTTTTGTGGCTAAAGAACATGTTATATTCAATGCAACAATAACCTCTTTAGGCCTTTAACAGTCTGAATCTTTTGAATTTTGCGGAGCCAAGGAGTATTTGATCTTGATCATTGTTTCCTCCAAGTATTGAATGGTTTGATCCTAGATGATGCTTGAAATTCACTTTTGGGTCTATACTAAATATTTTAAACAATCCAAAAGGCTTCTCCATACCTCTATGCTAGGCTGAATTTTTTCAGTTTGATCAAACAAAGGGGCCATTGAGGTTGATTGGCTTCTTTTACAAGTGTCAAGTGGTTTCATTTCTGATTAACGTGCCAATCTCCTTATTTCCTACTAAATCTGGAACTAGATTTGTTGCACGGACTTATAGAGACCAATTGATGCTCAAATTAGTTTTAATTTCATCAAAAAGACATTATATTCCTCACAACAATCATGCTCTTCAGTATGTTGCAAGTTCTCATTCAACCAAAATCATGCTTAAATGAACTTTTGTGGCTAAAGAACATGTTATATTCAATGCAACTATAACCTCTTTAGGCCTTTAACACTCTAAATCTTTTGAATTTTGCAGAGCCAAGGAGTATTTGATCTTGATAAGTGTTTCTTCCAAGTATTGAATGGTTCGATCCTAGATTATCCTTGAAATTCACTTTTGGGTCTCTACTAAATATTTTAAACAATCCAAAAGGCTTCTCCATACCTCTATGCCAGGCTGAATCATTTCCTTTTGATCAAACAAAGGGGCTAGTGAGGTTGATTAGCTTCTTTTACAAGTGTCAAGTGGATTGATTTCTGATTAAAGTAACAATCTCCTTATTTCCTACTAAATATGGACCTAGATTTGTTGCATGGACTTATATAGAAAAAATGATGCTCAAAATAACTTTCATTTCATCAACAAAAAATGATATTGATCAAAACAATCATGTGGGTACACCATTAGTATGCTTCCATATGTTGCAAGATCTCATTCAACGAAAATGAAGCTTAAATGAACTTTTGTGGGTAATTAACATGTTATATTCAATGCAACAATAACCTCTTCAGCTCTTTAACACTCTGACTCTATTGAATTTTTCAGAGCCAAGGAGTATTTGATCTTGATTAGTGTTTCTTCAAAGTATTGAATGGTTCAATCCTAGATGATCCATGAAATTCACTTTTGTGTCTATACTAAATAGCAATCCAAAAGGCTTCTCCATACCTCTATGCCATGCTGAATCATTTCCATTTGATCAAACAAAGGGGATGCTGAGGTTGATTAGCTTCTTTTACAAGTGTCAAGTGGTTTCATTTCTAATTAAAGGGACAATCTCCTTATTTCCTACTAAATATGGAACTAGATTTGTTGCAAGGACTTATATAGAGAAAATGATGCTCAAATTAATTTCATTTCATCAACAAAACATGATATTAATGAAATCAATCATGTGGGTATACTAGTATTACTCTTCCATATGTTGCAAGGTCTCTTTCAACGAAAATGATGCTTAAATGACCTTTTGTGGGTAAAGAACATGTTATACTCAATGCAACAATAACCTCTTTAGGCATTTGACACTATGAATCTATTGAATTTTGCAGAGCCAAGGAGTATTTCATCTTGATTAGTTTTTCTTCTAAGTATTGAATGGTTCAATCTGAAATGATCCTTGAAATTCACATTTGGGTCTATACTAAATATTTTAAACAATCCAAAAGGCTTCTCCATACCTCTATGCCATGCTGAATCTTTTCCGTTTGATCAAACAAAGGGGCTATTGAGGTTGATTAGCTTCTTTTACAAGTGTCAAGTGGTTTCATTTCTGATTAAAGGGACAATCTCTTTATTTCCTACTAAATCTGGAACTAGATTTGTTGCATGGACTTATACAGACAAAATGATGCTCAAATTAGCTTTCATTTCAGCAAAAAAAACATTACATTCATCACAACAATCATGTATGAAAACCATTAGTGCTCTTCTGTATGTTGCAAGGTCTCATTGAACCAAAATGATGCTTAAATGAACTTTTGTGGGTAAAGAACATGTTATATTCAATGCAACAATTACCTGTTTAGGCCTTTAACACTCTGAATCTATTTGATCTGGAGCAATTGTTCCTACAAGTCTTGAATGCTTTGATCCAAGAATATGCTTGGAATTCACGTTTGCGCTTATTCTAACAAATGTGTAGAATCTAGAAACCTTCTCTATACATCTTTTCCAAGCTGAATCCTTTTCCATTTTATCAAACAAATGGGGTTATTGACTTGAATAGCCTTTTTTACAAGTGTTAAGTGGTGCAAATTCTGATTAATGTGACAATCTCGTTATTCCTTACTAAATAGGGGTGTATATTTGTTGCAAGGACTCATTTCCAAAAAATGGTACTCAAATTAACTTTTATCTCAACAAAAAAAATTATAATGATCACAACAAACATATGCATACACCATTACTACTCTTTCATATGTTGCATGGTCTCAATCACACAAAATGATGTTTACATTAACATTTGTGCGAAAATAACATGTTATATTCAATCCAACAATGACCTCTTTAGAACTTTGGCACATTGAATCTATTGAATTTTGTCAAGTAAAACAGTATTTGATCTAGAATAGGTTTTCCTACAAGTCTTGAATGGCTCGACCCAAGAATATGCTTGGAATTCACGTTTGTGTTTATTCTAAACAAAGTGTAGAATCCAAAAACCATCTCTATACATCTTTTCCAAGCTGAATCCTTTCCATTTTATCAAACAAATGGGGTTATTCACTTGATTAGCTTCTTTTACAAGTGTTAAGTGGTTCAATTTTTGATTAATGTGACAATCTCATTATTCCTTACTAAATAGGGGTGTATATTTGTTGCAAGGACTTATTTACAAAAATTGATACTTAAATTAACTTTTATTTTAACAAAAAAATTTATAATGATCAAAACAAACATTTGGGTACACCATTAGTACTCTTTCATTTGTTGCACGGTCTCAGCCACACAAAATGATGTTTACATTAACATTTTTTGGAAAATAACATGTTATATTCAATCTAACAATGACCTCTTTAGAACTTTGGCACATTAAATATATTGAATTTTGTCAAGTAAAACAGCATTTGATCTACAACAATTGTTCCTACAAGTCTTGAATGGTTTGATCGAAGAATATGCTTGGAATTCACGTTTATGTTTATTCTAAAAAATGTTTAAAATCCAAAATCCTTCTCTATACATCTTTTCCAAGCTGAATCCTTTCCATTTTTTCAAACAAATGGGGTTATTCACTTGATTAGCTTCTTTTACAAGTGTTAAGGGGTTCAATTTCTGATTAATGTAACAATCTCATTATTCCTTACTAAATACAAGTGTATATTTGTTGCAAGGACTTATTTACAAAAAATGATGCTCAAATTAACTTTTATTTCAACAAAAAAGATTATAATGATCACAACAAACATATGGGTACACCATTAGTACACTTTCATTTGTTGCACGGTCTCAACCACACAAAATGATGTTTACATTAACATTTTCTGGAAATTAACATGTTATATTCAATCCAACAATGACCTCTTTAGAGCTTTGGCACATTGAATCTATTGAATTTTGTCAAGTAAAACAGTATTTGATCTGGAACAGTTTTTCCTACAAGTGTTGAATGGTTCGACCCAAGAATATGCTTGGAATTCACCTTTGTGTTTATTCTAAAATATGTGTAGAATCCAAAAACCTTCTTTATACATCTTTTCCAAGTGGAATCCTATCCATTTTATCAAACAAATGGGGTTATTGACTTGATTTGCTTCTATTACAAGTGTTAAGTGGTTCAATTTCGGATTAATGTGACAATCTCGTTATTCCTTACTACATAGGGGTGTATATTTTTTGCAAAGACTTATTTACAAAAAAAGATACCCAAATCAACTTTTATTTCAACAAAAAAAATTATAATGATCACAACAAACATATGGGTACACCATTAGTACTCTTTCATTTGTTGCACGGTCTCAGCCACACAAAATGATGTTTACCTTAACATTTTTTGGAAAATAACATGTTATGTTCAATCCAACAATGAACTCTTTAAAACTTTGGCACATTAAGTATATTGAATTTTGTCAAGTAAAACAACATTTGATCTACAACAATTGTTCCTACAAGTCTTTAATGGTTTGATCGAAGAATATGCTTGGAATTCACGCTTGTGTTTATTCTAAAAAATGTTTAAAATCCAAAATCCTTCTCTATACATCTTTTCCAAGCTGAATCCTTTCCATTTTATCAAACAAATGGGGTTATTGACTTGATTAGCTTCTTTTACAAGTGTTAAGTGCTTCAATTTCTAATTAATGTAACAATCTCTATATTCCATACTAAATACGGGTGTACATTTGTTGCAAGGACTTATTTACAAAAAATGATTCTCAAATTAACTTTTATCTCAACAAAAAAAATTATAATGATCATAACAAAAATATGCGTACACCATCAGTACTGTTTCATATGTTCCACAGTTTCCATCAAACAAAATGATGTTTACATTAACATTTGTGGGAAAATAACATGTTATATTCAATCCAACAATGGCCTCTTTAGAACTTTGGCACATTGAATCTATTGAATTTTGTCAAGTAAAATAGTATTTTATCTAGAAACGTTTTTCCTACATGTCTTGAATGGTTCGACCCAAGAATATGCTTGGAATTAACATTTTTGTTTATTCTAAAAAATGTGTAGAATCCAAAAACCTTTTCTATACATCTTTTCCAAGTGGAATCTTACCCATGTTATCTAACAAATGGGGTCATTGACTTCATTATCTTCTTTTACAAGTGTTAAGTGGTTCAATTTCGGAAAAATGTGACAATCTCATTATTCCTTATTAAATAGGGGCGTATATTTGTTGCAAGGACTTATTGACAAAAAATGATACTCAAATCAACTTTTATATCACCAAAAAAAATTATAATGATCAAAACAAATATATAGGTACAACATTAGTACTCTTTCATATGTTGCATGGTCTCAGTCACACAAAATGATGTTTACATTAACATTTGTGTGACAATAACATGTTATATTCAATCCAACAATGACCTCTTTAGAACTTGGGCACATTGAATCTATTGAATTTTGTGAAGTAAAACAGTATTTTATCTGGAAAAGTTTTTCCTACAAGTCTTGAATGGTTCGACCCAAGAATATGCTTAGAATTCATGTTTGTGTTTATTCTAAAAAAAGTGTTGAATCCAAAAACCTTCTTTATACATCTTTTCCAAGTGGAATCCTATCCATTTTATCAAACAAATGGGGTTATTGACTTGATTAGCTTCTTTTACAAGTGTTAAGTGGTTCAATTTCTGATTAATGTGACAATCTCATTATTCCTTACTAAATAGGGGTGTATATTTTTTGCAAAGACTTATTTACAAAAAATGATACCCAAATCAACTTTTATATCACCAAAAAAAATTATAATGATCATAACTAATATATAGGTACAACATTAGTACTCTTTGATATGTTGTATGGTCTTAGTCACACAAAATGATGTTTACATTAACATTTGTGGGAAAATAACATGTTATATTCAATCCAACAATGACCTCTTTAGAACTTGGGCACATTGAATCTATTGAATTTTGTGAAGTAAAATAGTATTTGATTTGGAACAGTTTTTCCTTCAAGTCTTGAATGGTTCGGCCCAAGAATATGCTTGGAATTCACATTTGAGTTTATTCTCAAAAATGTGTTGAATCCAAAAACCTTCTCTATACATCTTTTCCAAGTGGAATCCTTTCCATTTTATCAAACAAAAGGGGTTACTAACTTGATTATCTTCTTTCACAAGTGTTAAGTGGTTCAATTTCTGATTAATGTGACAATCTCCTTATTCCTTACTAAACAGGGGTGTATATTTCTTGCAAGGACTTATTTACAAAAAATGGTACTCAAATTAACATTTATCACAAGAAAAAAAATTATAATGATCACAACAAACATATGCGTACACCTTTACTACCTTTTCATATGTTCCACGGTCTCAGTCACACAAAATGATGTTTACATTATCATTTGTGGGAAAATAACATGTTATATTCAATCCAACAATGACCTCTTTAGAACTTTGGCACATTAAATCTATTGAATTTTGTCAAGTAAAATAGTATTTGATTTGGAACAGTTTTTCCTACATGTTTTGCATGGTTCGACCCAAGAATATGCTTGGAATTCACCTTTGTGTTTTTTCAAAAAAATGTGTTGAATCCAAAAACCTTCTCTATACTTCTTTTCCAAGTGGAATCCTTTCCATTTTATCAAACAAATGGGGTTATTGACTTCATTAGCTTCTTTTACAAGTGTTAAGTGGTTCAATTTTTGATTAAGGTGACAATCTCCTTATTCCTTACTATATAGGGGTGTATATTTCTTGAAAGGACTTATTTACAAAAAATGATACTCAAATTAACATTTATCTCAACAAAAAAAATTATAATGATCACAACAAACATATGTGTACACCTTTACTACCTTTTCATATGTTCCACGGTATAAGTCACACAAAATGATGTTTGCATTAACATTTGTGGGAAAATAACATGTTATATTCAATCCAACAATGACCTCTTTAGAACTTTGGCATATTGAATCTATTGAATTTTGTCAAGTAAAACAGTATTTGATCTGGAACAGTTTTTCCCACAAGTTTTGAATGGTTTGACCCAAGAATATGCTTGGAATTAACCTTTGTGTTTTTTCAAAAAAATGTGTTGAATCCAAAAACCTTCTCTATACATCTTTTCCAAGTGGAATCCCTTCCATTTTATCAAACAAATGGGGTTATTGACTTGATTAACTTCTTTCACAAGTGCTAAGTGGTTCAATTTTTGGGTATGGTGACAATCTCGTTATTCCTTACTAAATAGGGGTGTATATTTGTTGCAAGGACTTATTTAGAAAAAATGATACTCAAATTAACTTTTATTTCAACCAAAAAATTATAATGATCACAACAAACATATGGGTACTCCATTAGTACTCTTTCATATGTTGCATGATCTCAGTCACAGAAAATGATGTTTACATTAATATTTGTGGGAAAATAACATATTATATTCAATCAAATAATGACCTCTTTAGAACTTTGGCACATTGAATCTAATGAACTTTGTGAAGTAAAATAGTATTTGATTTGGAACAGTTTTTCCTTCAAGTCTTGAATGGTTCGGCCCAAGAATATGCTTGGAATTCACTTTTGTGTTTATTCTAAAAAATGTGTAGAATCCAAAAACCTTCTCTATACTTCTTTTCCAAGTGGAATCCTTTCCATTTTATCAAACAAATGGGGTTATTGACTTGATTAGCTTCTTTTACGAGTGTTAAGTGGTTCAATTTCTGATTAATGTGACAATCTCCTCATTCCTTACTAAATAGGGGTGTATATTTCTTGCAAGGACTTATTTACAAAAAATGATACTCAAATTAACATTTATCTCTACAAAAAAAAATATAATGATCACAACAAACATATGCGTACACCTTTACCGCCTTTTCATATGTTCCACGGTCTCAGTCACACAAAATGATGTTTACATCATCATTTGTGGGAAAATAACATGTTATATTCAATCCAACAATGACCTCTTTAGAACTTTGGCACATTGAATCTATTGAATTTTGTCAAGTAAAACAGTATTTGATCTGGAACAATTTTTCCTACAAGTTTTGCATGGTTCGACCCAAGAATTTGCTTGGAATTCACCTTTGTGTTTTTTCATAAAAATGTGTTGAATCCAAAAACCTTCTTTATACTTCTTTTCCAAGTGGAATCCTTTCCATTTTATCAAACAAATGGGGTTATTGACTTCATTAGCTTCTTTTACAAGTGTTAAGTGGTTCAATTTTTGATTAAGGTGACAATCACCTTATTCCTTACTATATAGGGGTGTATATTTCTTGAAAGGACTTATTTACAAAAAATGATACTCAAATTAACATTTATTTCTACAAAAAAAATTATAATGATCACAACAAACATATGTGTACACCTTTACTACCTTTTCATATGTTGCACGGTCTTAGTCACACAAAATGATGTTTGCATTAACATTTGTGGGAAAATAACATGTTATATTCAATCTAACAATGACCTCTTTAGAACTTTGGCACATTGAATCTATTGAATTTTGTCAAGTAAAAGAGTATTTGATCTGGAACAGTTTTTCCCACAAGTTTTGAATGGTTCGACCCAAGAATATGCTTGGAATTCACCTTTGTGTTTTTTCAAAAAAATGTGTTGAATCCAAAGACCTTCTCTATACATCTTTTCCAAGTGGAATCCCTTCCATTTTATCAAACAAATGGGGTTATTGACTTGATTAACTTCTTTCACAAGTTCTAAGTGGTTCAATTTTTGGTTAAGGTGACAATCTCATTATTCCTTACTAAATAGGGGTGTATATTTGTTGCGAGGACTTATGTAGAAAAAATGATACTCAAATTAACTTTTATTTCAACCAAAAAATTATAATGATCACAACAAACTTATGGGTACTCGATTAGTACACTTTCATATGTTGCAGGATCTCAGTCACAGAAAATGATGTTTACATTAACATTTGTGGGAAAATAACATATTATATTCAATCCAGTAATGACCTCTTTAGAACTTTGGCACATTGAATCTATTGAACTTTGTGAAGTAAAATAGTATTTGATTTGGTACAGTTTTTCCTTCAAGTCTTGAATGGTTTGGCCCAAGAATATGCTTGGAATTCACGTTTGTGTTTATTCTAAAAAATGTGTAGAATCCAAAAACCTTCTCTATACATCTTTTCCAAGTGGAATCCTTTCCATTTTATCAAACAAATGGGGTTAATGACTTGATTAGCTTCTTTTACAAGTGTTAAGTGGTTCAATTTCTGATTAATGTGACAATCGCCTTATTCCTTACTATATAGGGGTGTATATTTCTTGCAAGGACTTATTGACAAAAAATGATACTCAAATTAAATTTTATTTCAACCAAAAAATTATAATGATCACAACAAACATATGGGTACTCCATTCGTACTCTTTCATATGTTGCACTCTCTCAGTCACACAAAATGATGTTTACATTAACATTTGTGGGAAAATAACATGTTATATTCAATCCAAGAATGACCTCTTTAGAACTTTGGCATATTGAATCTATTGAATTTTGTCAAGTAAAACAATATTTGATCTGGAACAGTTTTTCCTACAAGTTTTGAATGGTTCGACCTAAGAATATGCTTGGAATTCACCTTTGTGTTTATTCTAAAAAATGTGTAGAATCCAAAAACCTTCTTTATACATCTTTTCCAAGTGGAATCCTATCCATTTTATCAAACAAATGGGTTTATTGACTTGATTAGCTTCTTTTACAAGTGTTAAGTGGTTCAATTTCGAATTAATGTGACAATCTCGTTATTCCTTACTAAATACGGGTGTATATTTTTTGCAAAGACTTATTTACAAAAAATGATACCCAAATCAACTTTTATTTCAACAAAAAAAATTATAATGATCAGAACAAACATATGGGTACACCATTAGTACTCTTTCTTTTGTTGCACGGTCTCAACCACACAAAATGATGTTTACATTAACATTTTTTGGAAAATAACATGTTATATTCAATCCAACAATGAACTCTTTAGAACTTTGGCACATTAAATATTTTGAATTTTGTCAAGTAAAACAACATTTGATCTACAACAATTGTTCCTACAAGTCTTGAATGGTTTGATCGAAGAATATGCTTGGAATTCACGCTTGTGTTTATTCTAAAAAAGGTTTAAAATCCAAAATCCTTCTCTATACATCTTTTCCAAGCTGAATCCTTTCCATTTTATCAAACAAATGGGGTTATTCACTTGATTAGCTTCTTTTACAAGTGTTAAGTGCTTCAATTTCTAATTAATGTAACAATCTCTATATTCCATACTAAATACGGGTGTACATTAGTTGCAAGGACTTATTTACAAAATATGATACTCAAATTAACTTTTATTTCAACCAAAAAATTATAATGATCACAACAAACATATGGGTACTCCATTAGTACTCTTTCATATGTTGCACGATCTCAGTCACACAAAATGATGTTTACATTAACATTTGTGGGAAAATGACACGTTATATTCAATCCAATAATGACCTCTTTAGAACTTTGGCACTTTGAATCTATTGAACTTTGTCAAGTAAAACAGTATTTGATCTGGAACAGTTTTTCCTACAAGTTTTGAATGGTTTGACCCAAGAATATGCTTGGAATTCACCTTTGTGTATTTTCTAAACAATGTGTAGAATCCAAAAACCTTCTCTCTACATCTTTTCCAAGTGGAATCCTATCCATTTTATCAAACAAATGGGGTTATTGACTTGATTAGCTCCTTTTATAACTGTTAAGTGGTTCCATTTCTGATTAATGTGACAATCTCGTTATTCCTTACTAAATAGGGGTGTATATTTGTTGCAAAGACTTATTTACGAAGAATGATACCCAAATCAACTTTTATATCATCAAAAAAAATTATAATGATCATAACAAATATATAGGTACAACATTAGTACTCTTTGATATGTTGCATGGTCTTACTCACACAAAATGATGTTTATATTAACATTTGTGGGAAAAAAACATGTTATATTCAATCCAACAAAGACCTCTTTAGAATTTTGGCATATTGAATCTATTGAATTTTGTGAAGTAAAATAGTATTTGATTTGGAACAGTTTTTCCTTCAAGTCTTGAATGGTTCGGCCCAAGAATATGCTTGGAGTTCACGTTTGTGTTTATTCTAAAAAATGTGTAGAATCCAAAAACTTTCTCTATACATCTTTTCCAAGTGGAATCCTTTCAAATTTATCAAACAAATGGGGTTATTGACTTGATTAGCTTCTTTTACAAGTGTTAAGTGGTTCAATTTCTGATTAATGTGACAATCTCCTTATTCCTTACTATATAGGGGTGTATATTTCTTGCAAGGACTTATTTACAAAAAATGATACTCAAATTAACATTTATCTGTAGAAAAAAAATTATAATGATCACAACAATCATATGCGTACACCTTTACTACCTTTTCATATGTTCCACGGTCTCAATCACACAAAATGATGTTTACATTATCATTTGTGGGAAAATAACATGTTATATTCAATCCAACAATGACCTCTTTAGAACTTTGGCACATTAAATCTATTGAATTTTGTGAAGTAAAATAGTATTTGATTTGGAACAGTTTTTCCTTCAAGTCTTGAATGGTTCGGCCCAAGAATATGCTTGGAATTCACGTTTGTGTTTATTCTAAAAAATGTGTAGAATCCAAAACCTTCTCTATACATCTTTTCCAAGTGGAATCCTTTCCATTTTATCAAACAAATGGGGTTATTGACTTGATTAGCTTCTTTTAGAAGTGTTAAGTGGTTCAATTTCTGAGTAATGTGACAATCTCCTTATTCCTTACAATATAGGGTTGTATATTTCTTGCAAGGACTTATTTACAAAAAATGATACTCAAATTAACATTTATATCTACAAAAAAAATTATAATGATCACAACAAACATATGCGTACACCTTTACTACCTTTTCATATGTTCCACGGTCTCAATCACACAAAATGATATTTACATTATCATTTGTGGGAAAATAACATGTTATATTCAATCCAACAATGACCTCTTTAGAACTTTGGCACATTGAATCTATTGAATTTTGTCAAGTAAAAGAGTATTTGATGTAGAAGAGGTTTTCCTACAAGTCTTGAATGGCTCGACCCAAGAATATGCTTGGAATTCATGTTTGTGTTTATTCTAAACAAAGTGTAGAATCCAGAAACCATCTCTATACATCTTTTCCAGGCTGAATCCTTTCCATTTTATCAAACAAATGGGGTTATTCACTTGATTAGCTTCTTTTACAAGTGTTAAGTGGTTCAATTTTGGATTAATGTGATAATCTCATTACTCCTTACTAAATAGGGATGTATATTTTTTGCAAACACTTATTTACAAAAAATGATACCCAAATCAACTTTTATTTCGACAAAAAAAATTATAATGATCACAACAAACATATGGGTACACTATTAGTACTCTTTCATTTGTTGCACAGTCTCAGCCACACAAAATGATGTTTACTTTAACATTTTTTGGAAAATAACATGTTATATTCAATCCAACAATGAACTCTTTAGAACTTTGGCACAATAAATATATTGAATTTTGTCAAGTAAAACAACATTTGATCTACAACAATTGTTCCTACAAGTCTTGAATGGTTTGATCGAAGAATATGCTTGGAATTCACGCTTGTGCTTATTCTAAAAAATGTTTAAAATCCAAAAACCTTCTCTATACATCTTTTCCAAGTGGAATCCTTTCCATTTTATCAAACAAATGGGGTTATTGACTTGATTAGCTTCTTTTACAAGTGTTAAGTGGCTCAATTTCTGATTAATGTGGCAATCTCCTTATTCCCTACTATATAGGCATGTATATTTCTTGCAAGGACTTATTTACAAAAAATGGTACTCAAATTAACATTTATCACAAGAAAAAAAATTATAATGATCACAACAAACATATGCGTACACCTTTACTACCTTTTCATATGTTCCACGGTCTCAGTCACACAAAATGATGTTTACATTATCATTTGTGGGAAAATAACATGTTATATTCAATCCAACAATGACCTCTTTAGAACTTTGGCACATTGAATCTATTGAATTTTGTCAAGTAAAACAGTATTTGATCTAGAAAAATTTTTCCCACAAGTTTTGCATGGTTCGACCCAAGAATATGCTTGGAATTCACCTTTGTGTTTTTTCAATAAAATGTGTTGAATCCAAAAACCTTCTCCATACTTCTTTTCCAAGTGGAATCCTTTCCATTTTATCAAACAAATGGGGTTATTGGCTTGATTAACTTCTTTCACAAGTGTTAAGTGGTTCAATTTTTGATTAAGGAGAGAATCTCCTTATTCCTGACTATATAGCGGTGTATATTTCTTGCAAGGACTTATTTACCAAAAATGATACTCAAATTAACATTTATCTCTACAAAAAAAATTATAATGATCAAAACAAACATATGCGTACACCTTTACTACCTTTTCATATGTTCCACGGTCTCAGTCACACAAAATGATGTTTACATTCACATTTATGGGAAAATAACATGTTGTACTCAATCCAACAATGACCTCTTTAGAACTTTGGCACATTGAATCTATTGAATTTTGTCAAGTAAAACAGTATTTGATCTGGAATAGTTTTTCCTACAAGTTTTGCATGGTTCGACCCAAGAATATGCTTGGAATTCACCTTTGTGTTTTTTCAAAAAAATGTGTTGAATCCAAAAACCTTCTTTATACATCTTTTCCAAGTGGAATCCTATCCATTTTATCAAACACATAGGGTTATTGACTTGATTAGCTTCTTTTACAAGTGTTAAGTGGTTCAATTTTTGATTAAGGTGACAATCTCGTTATTCCTTACTAAATACGGGTGTATATTTTTTGCCAAGACTTATTTACAAAAAATGATACCCAAATCAACTTTTATTTCAACAAAAAAAAATTATAATGATCACAACAAACATATGGGTACACCATTAGTACTCTTTCATTTGTTGCACGGTCTCAGCCACACAAAATGATGTTTACATTAAAATTTTTTGGAAAATAACATGTTATATTCAATCCAACAATGAACTCTTTAGAACTCTAGCACATTAAATATATTGAATTTTGTCAAGTAAAACAACATTTGATCTACAACAATTGTTCCTACAAGTCTTGAATGGTTTGATTGAAGAATATGCTTGGAATTCACGCTTGTGTTGATTCTAAAAAAGGTTTAAAATCCAAAATCCTTCTCTATACATCTTTTCCAAGCTGAATCCTTTCCATTTTATCAAACAAATGGGGTTATTGACTTGATTAGCTTGTTTCACAAGAGTTAAGTGCTTCAATTTCTAATTAATGTAACAATCTCTATATTCCATACTAAATACGGGTGTACATTAGTTGCAAGGTCTTATTTACAAAAAATGATTCTCAAATTAACTTTTATCTCAACAAAAAAAATTATAACGATCATAACAAAAATATGCGTACACCATCAGTACTGTTTCATATGTTGCACAGTTTCCGTCAGACAAAATGATGTTTACATTAACATTTGTGGGAAAATAACATGTTATATTCAATCCAACAATGACCTCTTTAGAACTTTGGCACATTGAATCTATTGAATTTTGTGAAGTGAAATAGTATTTTATCAAGAAATGTTTTTCCTACAAGTCTTGAAAGGCTCGACCCAAGAATATGCTTGGAATTCACATTTGTGTTTATTCTAAAAAATGTGTAGAATCCAAAAACCTTCTCTATACATCTTTTCCACGTGGAATCTTATCCATGTTATCTAACAAATGGGGTTATTGACTTCATTAGCTTCTTTTACAAGTGTTAAGAGGTTCAATTTTTGATTAAGGTGACAATCTCGTTATTCCTTACTAAATAGGGGTGTATATTTGTTGCAAGGACTTATTTACAAAAAATGATACTCCAACGAACTTTTATTTCAACCAAAAAATTATAATGATCACAACAAACATATGGGTACTCCATTAATACCCTTTCATATCTTGCACGCTCTCAGTCACACAAAATGATGTTTACATTAACATTTGTGGGAAAATAACATGTTATATTCAATCCAATAATGACCTCTTTGGAACTTCGGCACATTGAATCTATTGAATTTTGTCAAGTAAAACAGTATTTGATCTGGAACAGTTTTTCCTACAAGTTTGGCATGGTTCGACCCAAGAATATGCTTGGAATTCACCTTTGTGTTTTTTCAAAAAAATGTGTTGAATCCAAAAACCATCTCTATACTTCTTTTCCAAGTGGAATCCCTTCCATTTTATCAAACAAATGGGGTTATTGACTTGATTAGCTTCTTTTACAACTGTTAAGTGGTTCAATTTTTGATTAAGGTGACAATCTCCCTATTCCTTACTATATGGGGGTGTATATTTCTTGCAAGGACTTATTTACAAAGAATGATACTCAAATTAACATTTATCTCTACAAAAAAAATTATAATGATCACAACAAACATATGCGTACACCTTTACTACCTTTTCATATGTTCCACGGTCTCAGTCACACAAAATGATGTTTACATTAACATTTGTGGGAAAATAACATGTTATATTAAATCCAACAATGACCTCTTTAAAACTTTGGCACATTGAATCTATTGAATTTTGTCAAGTAAAACAGTATTTGATCTGGAACAATTTTTCCTACAAGTTTTGCATGGTTCGACCCTAGAATACGCTTGGAATTCACCTTTGTGTTTTTTCTAAAAAATGTGTTGAATCCAAAAACCTTCTCTATACATCTTTTCCAAGTGGAATCCTTTCCATTTTATCAAACAAATGGGGTTATTGACTTGATTAACTTCTTTCGCAAGTGTTAAGTGGTTCAATTTTTGATTAAGGTGACAATCTCGTTATTCCTTACTAAATAGGGGTGTATATTTGTTGCAAGGACTTATTTACAAAAAATGATACTCAAAATAACTTTTATTTCAACCAAAAAATTTTAATGATCACAACAAACATATGGGTACTCCATTAGTACTCTTTCATATGTTGCACGCTCTCAGTCACACAAAATGATGTTTACATTAACATTTGTGGGAAAATAACATATTATATTCAATCCAATAATGACCTCTTTGGAACTTTGGCACATTGAATTTATTGAATTTTGTCAAGTAAAACAGTATTTGATCTGGAACAGTTTTTCCTACAAGTTTGGCATGGTTCGACCCAAGAATATGCTTATAATTCACCTTTGTGTTTTTTCAAAAAAATATGTTGAATCCAAAAACCTTCTCTATACATCTTTTCCAAGTGGAATCCTTTCCATTTTATCAAACAAATGGGGTTATTGATTTGATTATCTTCTTTTACAACTGTTAAGTGGTTCAATTTTTGATTAAGGTGGCAATCTCCTTATTCCTTACTATATAGGGGTGTATATTTCTTGCAAGGACTGATTTACAAAAAATGATACTCAAATTAACATTTATCTCTACAAAAAAAA
>JAFFZT010000248.1:391-21198 GCA_019804595.1 Bruguiera parviflora | reverse complement strand
TCCTTCCCTTAAGTTGCCTCTCAACTTTCATGGCAATGTGTACCATGTCTTCAAGCTCTACATAGTGTTGCAGCTCTACCACATCAGCTATGCTCCTATTCAACCCTTGGAGGAACCTAGCCATGGTTGCCTCCCTATCCTCCACTACATTTGCCCTAACCATAGCAATTTCCATCTCCTTATGATACTCTTCCACACTCTTGGAACCCTGTGTAAGGCTCTGCAACTTGTTATACAAATCCCTATAATAAGAGCTGGGAACAAATCTCCTTCCTATCACAGTCTTCAACTCATTCCAAGTTTCTATGGTTCTCTCAAAATTCCTTCTCCTTGAGGTAACTTGCTGGTCCCACCATACTATAGCATAATCAGTGAACTCTGCCACAGCTAACTTCACCTTCTTCTCCTCAAAGAAGTTGTGGCACTCATTTATTAATTCTACCCTTCATTCCCAATCCAAATAGACATCAGGGTCAGCTTTTCCTTAAAAAGAAGGTATTTCAATTTTAATACTACTAAGATTTTTGTCTACTTTTTCCTCCCCTCTATTTCTGTTATCGCAACCTCCATTGTACCTATCATAAACATTTCCATTGCCTCTTGCTACTCTACCATTCCAATTACCACGTCCTCCTCTAAAACCACCTCTGAAGTTTCTACTAGCATTGTCACCGTCATCATAATAATCATCACCATCTTCACTAATGTGATGTTCAAATTGCTCCTTTTTGATCCTCCCTGCTGCCCTCTTAGAATTGACACTTGATTCCCCTTCTATTTGATCCATCCTCTCTCGAACTTCCCAAAGCACTTGGTCAATCCTCTCAAACTTCTGTTCTAAGGATTTCATAAGCAATTTGAAATCTGGAACAACTACTTCCTCCTCTCCATGGGGGAAACAGCCTTCTTTATCATTAGACATTGTACCTTCAAGATTGTTAGTAAATAAAGACTATGCCTTCAAGCACATTGTATCAACTCAAATCGTCTAGGGAGTAGATACTTTGCAAAACCTTAGGGGACCAATGACAAGGGCAAGGTCAAAGAAAATAAAAGAAGCTCTCAACAACCTATTGTGCGACATTTACTATCAGGAAGTTGCCAAGTACGAGTTAAGGAGGATGGAGTCTTCACCAAGGCCATGTTCAAATTGCTCCTTCATGACTCTCCTAGCTGGCCTCTTAGAATTGACACTTGATTCCCCATCTATTTGATCCATCCTGTCGCGAACATCCCAAAGCGCTTGGTTAATCCTCTCAAACTTATGTTCTAAGGATTTCATAAGCAATTTGAAATCTGGAACAACTACTTCCTCCTTTCCATGTGGGAAACTACCTTCTTTAGCATTAGACATTGTAAATGCAAGATTGTTAGTAAATAAAGAATATGCCTCACCAAAACTCACTCCCTTGTGTGTTTGCTCTCCACTCAACTACAGTAGTCCTCAACTCTCGTGTTTCACACAATAAATTGCAAAACTCTAAGAGCTCTTTCAGTAGTCCCAAGCAAACTAAATTCAAAACAAACAAAACATGAATATATCAATCCTAGACCTACCTCTTCAGAGAAGTGACAGGACCACGAAGATGGGCAATAAAGCAAATAGAATGACAAGAAATTCAATGATATAAGCAGTGCAATTGGACAGCAATCAATTATCAAATATAATTGAGTAAATGACCAATTGAGCAATGAACCCATTTTTTTTTTCTTCTTTTTTAGTTAACTAATGGGTATTTTTGTGGAAGGAGCAAATATCAGAAAAGAAACCCATGAAATACACGATTTTGTTTTTGTTTTTTTTTTTTTTGCATTTTTCTTTTTTTCTCTTTTTGATTATTCAACCAACATCAAAGAATAGATGAAAGATATGATAACAATAGTTTAACAAACCTGAGTTAGAGCCAAGGCTCTAACACCAAATGATATGAACTCCATTTATATGTAAACGGAACCCAACACCAATGTTGGTATAGGATCGTTCTAGCACAGGTTAAGGGATTTGGAGTTCTGACCCAATGATTATAAACAACCAAGAACTAGAACTATAAGATTTAGACGCCACTCCTAGTAATAACAACGTTAAAGAAGATAAGTCTAGTGAACCAACACATGCAAGTATGAAAGTTCAAAATTAGTTCTCAAAGAACCAGAGAAAATAGCTCATACACTCATGAAAATGGGGCTGGTGAAGACTTCATCCTCCTTAACTCGTACTTGGCAACTTCCTTCCCAAGGCCATGGTTCGCAAAATTCCTCCACAGATGACACATTCGCAAGCCCTGGTGAAGACTTCATCCTCCTTAACTCGTACTTGGCAACTTCCTGATAGTAAATGTCGCACAATAGGTTGTTAAGAGCTTCCTTTATTTTCTTTGACCTTGCCCTTGTCATTGGTCCTCCAAGGTTTTGCAAAGTATCTACTCCCTTGTTGATTTGAGTTGGAATAATATGGTTTCCATCAATAGAAGTTCTCCAGTCTATGAATTTGAATTATCTGTAAAGCTTAATGTTGAAACAAAAGTTAACTATGGGATCATTCTAGGTTAACAATGCCATGCAACAAATGGAGCGGCATTGGTAACCCATAACAAAGTTATAGGCTCATCCTTGAATAATTTAACCAATCAAATATCCTAACAAATGGTAAACATGATCCATGACTCTATTGCCTGATGGAGTTCAACGAACTTGGACTTGCAAGGCTATAACGGTTCGCTTGTTATAATAAACATAACAATTTAGGCGAACATAAATGTGAATTTTATGATTCATTCTAATAAAGATGATTTCATTTTAGAGGGAAATGAAGTGAAAGGAAAATCAATAAAGAGTTGTACAAAATATATTTTCTCATTGATTGAAATCCTTATTTTTGTTATCAATCACGTGTCCTAGCCTCCTCATGGAATGCCTCCTTTGCTGGCATAACACATAAATACCCAACTATTAATGAACAAAACCTTTCTACGTTCTATAAAGAACATCTTGTTCCCAAACATCATATTTCATTGTATCATGTGCAATAAAGTGCCCAAATAAGATGAGTAACAAAACATAGAAGCTCTGAAACATACACTCTCATGATTTAGGATACCATTCAAGTTCTCCAGCCTATGATGTTGAATTGTCTGTAACGCTTGATGTTGACACAAAGGTTAATTATGGGATCATTCTAGGTTAACAATGCCATGCAACAAATGGAGCGGCATTGATAACTCATAACAAAGTTATAGGCTCATCCTTCAACAATTTAACCAACCAAATATCCTAACAAATGCTAAAGATGATCAATGACACTATTACTTGATGGAGTTCAACGAACTTGGACTTGCAAGGCTATAATGGTTTGCTTGTTATAATAAATATAAAATTTTAGGCGAACATACTTGCATATGTTGGTTCACTAGACTTATCTTCTTCAACGTTGTTGTTGCTAGGAGTGGCATTTGAATCTTATAGTTTTGGTTATTGGTTGTTTATAATCATTGGGTCAGAACTCGAAGTCCCTTAACCATTGTTAGAACGATCCTATACCAACATTGGTGTTGGATTCCATTTACATATAAACAAAGTTCGTATCATTTGGTATCAGAGCCTGTGCTCTAACTCAAGTTAGTTATATTATTGTTATCATATCTTTTGTGTATTCTTCCTTGTTGGTTAAATAATCAAAAAGAGAAAAAAAAGGGTTTCTTTCACAGAAATACCCATTACTTAACAGAAAAGAAAAAAGAAAAAAGGGTTCATTGCTCAATTGGTCATTTACTCAATTATATTTGATAATTGATTGTTGTCCAATTGCACTGCTCATATCATTGAATTTCTTGTCATTTGGTTTACTTTATTGCCCATCTTCTTCGTCATGTCACTTCTCTAAAGAGGTAGGTCTAGGATTGATATATTCAAGTTTTGTTTGTTCTGAATTTAGTTTGCTTGGGACTATTGAAAGAGCTCTTAGAGTTGTGCAATTTATTGTGTGAAACACGAGAGTTGAGGACTACTGTATTTGAGTGGAGAGCAAACATGCAGGGGAGTGAGTTTTGTGAGGCATATTCTTTTATTTACTAACAATCTTGCATGCACGAGGTCTAATGCTAAAGAAGGTAGTTTCCCACATGGAGAGGAGGAAGTAGTTGTTCCAGATTTCAAATTGCTTATGAAATCCTTAGAACAGAAGTTTGATAGGATTGACAAAGTGCTTTGGGAAGTTTGAGACAGGATGGATCAAATAGAAGGGGAATCAAGTGTTAATCCTAAGAGGCCAGCTGGGAGGGTCACGAAGGAGCAATTTGAACACGACCTTAGAGAAGATGGTGATGATTATTATGATGACAGTGATAATGGTAGTAGAAACATCAGAGGTGGTTTTAGAGGAGGACATGGTAATAGAAAAGGTAGAGGCATAAGAGGCAATGGAAATGTTTACGATATGTACAATGGAGGTTGGGATAACAGAAATAGAGGGGTGGATGGAGTAGACAAAAATCTTAGTAGTATTAAAATAAAAATACCTTCTTTCCAAGGGAAAGCGGACCCTGATGTCTATTTGGATTGAGGACGAAGAGTAGAACTAATATATGAGTGCCACAACTTCTCGGAGGAGAAGAAGGTGAAGTTTGTTGTGGCAGAGTTCGCTGATTATGCTGTAGTATGGTGGGACCAAGAAGTCACCACTAGGAGAAGGAATTATGAGAAAACAATAGAAACTTGGAATGAGTTGAAGATTGTGACGAGAAAGAAATTTGTTCCTAGCTCTAATTATAGGGATTTGTATAACAAGTTGCAGAGACTTACACAAGCTTCCAAGAGTGTGGAAGAGTATCATAAGGAGATGGAAATTGCTATGGTTAGGGCAAATGTAATGGAGGATAGGGAGGCAACCATGGCTAGGTTCCTCCAAGGGTTGAATAGGAGCAGAGCTGATGTGGTAGAGCTGCAACACTATGTTGAGCTTGAAGACATGGTCCACATTGCCATGAAAGTTGAGAGGCAACTTAAGGGAAGGAGCACTTCTGGTCATATGCAGAACTTAGGTTCATCTTTATGGAAGCCAAACTGGGGGAAGAAGGAAGAGAAGATGACTTCTATGCTAAAAGGCAATTCACATAGACCCAAGACTAGTGGGGGCAGCCTAGAAAGGGGCAAATTTGAAGAAAAACTTGAGGGCACCCATGGAAAAACTAGAGACATCTAATGCTTTAGATGTTTGGGTAGGGGTCATGTGGCTTCACAATGTCCTAACAAGAGAACCATGTACCTTAAGGAGAATGGTGATTATGTGTCTGGCAGTGATGATAGTGATGAAGACCTTTCTCCTTTTCTCTTTGACGATGTAGATGCTGATTTAAGGACAAATCATTTCGAGGAGAGTGGGAATGATGGAAACCATATTGTACCAACACAAATTGACAAAGGAGTAGATACTTTGCAAAACCTTGGAGGACCACTGACAAGGGCAAGGGCAAAGAAAATAAAGGACGCTCTCAACAACCTATTGTGCGACATTTACTATCAGGAAGTAGCCAAGTACGAGTTAAGGAGGATGAAGTCTTCACCAAGGCTTACGAATGTGTCATCTATGGAGGAATTTGCGAACCATGGCCTTGGGAAGGAAGTTGGATTTGAGAGCCCATAATCTGGCCTTCAAGTAGGTTATTTTCATGTGTTTATATTATTATTTAGTGGGCTGGACGAAATTTCTTATTATGACCAGCTTATTTAGTGGGTTAGATGAAATTCCTTATTAAGCCCAGCTTATTTTGTGGGTTGGACAAATTTTGATACGAACTCCGTTTATATGTAAATGGAACCCAACAACAATGTTGGTATAGGATCGTTCTAACAAAGGTTAAGGGATTTGGAGTTCTGACCCAATGATTATAAACAACCAAGAACCAGAACTATAGGATTCAGACGCCACTCCTAGCAACAACAATGTTGAAGAAGATAAGTCTAAGGAACCAACACACGTAAGTATGAAGGTTCAGAATTAGTTCTCAAAGAACCAGAGAAAATAGCTCATACACTTATGAAAACGGGTCTGTCTCTCCCCGCCACCCTTTTTGCCCTTTTTATATGCTAACTCCCAGAAACCCTAACTAATAAGCTGGTCTTAATAGGGGAATTCGTCCAACCCACTAAATAAGCTGGACTTAATAAGGAATTTCATCTAACCCACTAAATAAGCTAGGCTTAATGAGGAATTTCGTCCAGCCCACTAAATAATAATAAAAACACACGAAAATAACCTACTTAAACACCCAATCATGGGCTCTCAAATCTAACTTCCTTCCCAAGGGCATGGTTCGCAAATTCCTCCACAGATGACACATTCACAAGCCTTGGTGAAGACTCCATCCTCCTTAACTCGTACTTGGCAACCTCCTGATTGTAAATGTCGCACAATAGGTTGTTGAGAGCTTCCTTTACTTTCTTTGACCTTGCCCTTGTCATTGGTCCTCCAAGGTTTTGCAATGCATCTACTCCCTTGTCGATTTGAGTTGGTACAATATGGTTTCCATCAAATTTCCTTATTAAGACCAGCTTATTAGTTAGGGTTTCTGGGAGTTAGCATATAAAAAGGGCAAGAAGGGTGGCTGGGAGAGGAGACCCATTTTCATGAGTGTATGAGCTATTTTCTCTGGTTCTTTGAGAACTAATTCTGAACTTTCATACTTGTGTGTGGTGGTTCACAACACTTATCTTCTTTAACATTGTTGTTGCTAGGAGTGGCATCTGAATCTTATAGTTTTGGTTCTTGGTTGTTTATAATCGTTGGGTCAAAACTCCAAACCCCTTAACCTTTGTTAGAATGATCCTATACCAACATTGGTGTTGGTTTCCATTTACATATAAACGGAGTTCGTATCATTTGGTATCAGAGCCTTAGCTCTAACTCAGGCTTGTTATATTGTTGTTATCATATCTTTCGTCTATTCTTTGATGTTGGTTAAATAATCAAAAAGAGAAAAAAAGAAAAATTGGAAAAAAAACAAAAAAGAAAAACAAAATCAAAATTGTGTATTTCATGGGTTTCTTTTATGATATTTGTTCCTTCTATAGAAATTCCAATTAGTTAACTGAAAAAAAATAAGAAAATGGGTTCATTGCTCAATTGGTCATTTACTCAATTATATTTGATATTTGATTATTGTCCAATTGCACTGCTGATATCATTGAATTTCTTGTCATTCTGTTTGCTTTATTGCCCATCATCTTGGTCTTCTCACTTCTCTGAAGAGGTAGGTCTAGGATTGATATATTCAAGTTTTGTTTGCTCTGAATTTAGTTTGCTCGGGACTACTGAAAGAGGACTTAGAGTTTTACAATTTATTGTGTGAAACACGAGAGTTGAGGACTACTGTAGTTGAGTGTAGAGCAAACACCCGAGGGAGTGAGTTTTGGTGAGGCATATTCTTTATTTACTAACAATCTTGCATGTACAATGTCTAATGCTAAAGAAGGTAGTTTCCCACATGCAGAGGAGGAAGTAGTTGTTCCAGATTTCAAATTGCTTATGAAATCCTTAGAACAGAAGTTTGAGAGGATTGACCAAGCACTTTGGGAAGTTCGAGATAGGATGGATCAAATAGAAGGGGAATCAAGTGTCAATTCTAAGGGGCCAGCTGGGAGGGTCAAAAAGGAGCAATTTGAACATGACATTGGTAAAGATGGTGATGATTATTATGATGACAGTGACAATGCTAGTAGAAACTTCAAAGGTGGTTTTAGAGGAGGATGTGGTAATTGGAATGGTAGAGCAGCAAGAGGCAATGGAAATGTTTATGATAGGTACAATGGAGGTTGGGATAACAAAAATAGAGGGGAGGAAGGAGTAGACAAAAATCTTAGTAGTATTAAAATGAAAATACCTTCTTTCTAAGGGAAAGCTGACCCTGATATCTATTTGGATTGGGAACAAAGGGTAGAATTAATATATGAGTGCCACAACTTCTCTGAGGAGAAGAAGGTGAAGTTAGCTGTGGCAGAGTTCACTGATTATGCTGTAGTATGGTAGGACCAGCAAGTTACCACACGGAGAAGGAATTTTGAGAGAACCATCGAAACTTGGAATGAGTTGAAGATTGTGATGAGAAGGAGATTTGTTCCCAACTCTTATTATAGGGATTTGTATAACAAGTTGCAGAGCCTTACACAAGGTTCCCAGGGTGTGGAAGAGTATCATAAGGATATGAAAATTGCAATGGTTAGGGCAAATGTAATGGAGGATAGGGAGGCAACCATGGCTAGGTTCCTCCAAGGGTTGAATAGGAGCATAACTGATGTGGTAGAGCTGCAACACTATGTTGAGCTTGAAGACATGGTACACATTGCCATGAAAGTTGAGAGGCAACTTAAGGGAAGGAGCACTTCTGGACATAAGCAGAACTTAGGTTCATCCTTTTGGAAGCCAAACTGGGGGAAGAAGGAAGAGAAGATGACTTCTATTCAAAAAGGCAATTCAGATAGACCCAAGACTAGTGGGGGCAGCCTGGAAAGGGGTAAATTTGAAGAAAAACTTGAGGGCACGCAAGGAAAAACTAGAGACATCAAATGCTTTAGATGTCTGGGTAGGGGTCATGGGTCTTCACAATGTCCTAACAAGAGCACCATTTACCTTAAGGAGAATGGTGATTATGTGTCTGGCAGTGATGCTAGTGATAAAGACCAAATGCCGCCATTGGAGGATGCTAGTGATGTTGATGAAGGGATAGAGTATCCGGAGCATGGTGGAAGGCTTTTAGTAGCAAGGAGAGCCCTTAGTATGCAGGTTAAGGAGGAGAATGATGCTGAGATTCAGCGGGAAAATATTTTCCATACTCGATGTTTAGTTCAAGATAGACTCTGTTGCTTGATAATCGATAGAGGTAGTTGCACTAATGTAGCAAGTACAGAGTTGGCGGAAAAATTGAACTTGCCTACAACTAAACATCCTAGGCCATATACTTTGCAATTGTTAAATGACAGTGGAGTGGTAAAAGTGACTAAACAAGTTTTGGTTCCATTTTCCATTGGTAGATATAAGGACGAATTGTCTTGTGAAGTTGTACCAATGTAGACCGGGCATTTGTTATTGGGCCGTCCTTGGCAATATGACAGAAAAGTTTTGCATGATGGTTACAAGAACCATTATTCATTCACCATGGATGGAAGACCATTTACACTAGCACCATTGACTACAAAATAGGTGTATGAAGACCAAGTGAGACTTTATGAAAGTGAGCAAAAGAGGAGGAGCGAAAAGAAAGAGAGAGTTGAGCGAAAAGAAAGTGTAGGAGAGAAAAAGAAGATAAATGCATTTGAGAGTGTTGAGTACGAGAGTGGTCAGGTTCACAAGAGTGAAGATGGAAGAAAACAAGTGAGTGTGTTTGCAAAAGCAGCAGATGTTAGGGTTGTCTTCCAAGCTAGGCAAGAAATGATCTTAATCCTTTACAAGGATTCTTATTTCTCTAACGCTAACCTTGATTCATCTTTGCCTAGTGCTATTTCATCTTTGTTGTAGGATTATAATGATGTGTTCCATTAAGAGATCTTAGATGGTTTGCAGCCAAGGAGAGGGATTGAATATCACATTGAACTTTTTCCTGGAGCTCCCATTCCCAATAAGCGAGCGTATAGAAGTAATCCTGAGGAGACAAAGGAGCTTCAGAGGCAAGTTGATGAGTTGTTGAAGAAGGGTCGAGATTGTATTCTTGTTATAGTTGACAGGTTCTCAAAGATGGTGCATTTCATTGTTTGCACAAAAGCGGATGATGCCACACACATTGCAAACTTATTTTTTAAGGAGATTGTTCGTCAACATGGAGTGCCAAAGAGTATTGTGTCAGACCGTGATGGAAAATTTTTGAGCCATTTTTGGAAAACAATATGGGGTAAGTTTGGAACAAAGTTGTTGTTTTCTACAACTTGCCATCCATAAACTAATGGACAAACTGAGGTAGTAAACTGAAGTCTGGGTTCATTGTTGCATGCCGTTATAGGTAAGAACTCTAGAAACTAGGAAGAATGTTTGCCTTTTGTGGAGTTTGCCTATAATTGTGTTGTTCATAGTGCTACAGGTTATTCTCCTTTCGAGTTTGTTTATGGTTTTAATCCATTGTTGCCTTTAGATTTAGTACCATTGCCTATACAAGACAGGGTTAATTTAGATGGGAAAAAGAAGGTGGAAGTGGTTAGGCAACTTCATGAGAAAGTTAGGCTTAACATTGAGAGAAGAACCAAACAATATGAAACACAAGCCAACAAAGCTCGCAAGCATATCACTTTTGAACCTAGTGATTGGGAGTTAGCATATTAAAAGGGCAAAAAGGGTGGCTGGGAGAGGCAGACCCGTTTTCATGAGTGTATGAGCTATTTTCTCTAGTTCTTTAAGAACTAATTCTGAACTTTCATACTTGCGTGTGTTGGTTCACTAGACTTATCTTCTTCAACGTTGATGTTGCCAGGAGTGGTGTTTGAATCTTATAGTTCTGGTTCTTTGTTGTTTATAATCATTGGGTTAGAACTCTAAGTCCCTTCACCTTTGTTAGAACGATCCTCTACCAATATTGGTGTTGGGTTCCGTTTACATATAAACAGAGTTCATATCAATTGGGTCAAAACTCCAAATCCTTTAACCTTTGTTAGAACAATCTTACACCAACATTGGTGTTGGGTTCCGTTTACATATAAACGGAGTTCGTATCATTTGGTATCAGAGCCTTGGCTCTAACTCAGGTTAGTTATATTGTTGTTATCATATCTTTCGCATATTCTGATGGAAACCATATTGTACCAACTCAAATTGACAAAGGAGTAGATGCATTGCAAAACCTTGGGGGATCAATGACAAGGGCAAGGTCAAAGAAAGTAAAGGAAGCTCTCAACAAGGTTGGACGAATTCCCTTATTAAGACCAGCATATTAGTTAGGGTTTCTGGGAGTTAGCATATAAAAAGGGCAAAAAGGGTGGCTGGGAGAGGGAGACCCGTTTTCATAAGTGTATGAGCTATTTTCTCTGGTTCTTTGAGAACTAATTCTGAACTTTCATACTTGCGTGTGTTGGTTCTTTAGACTTATCTTCTTCAACGTTGTTGTTGCTAGGAGTGGCGGCTGAATCCTATAGTTCTAGTTCTTGGTTGTTTATAATCATTGGGTCAGAACTCCAAATCCCTTAACTTTTGTTAGAATGATCCTATACCAACATTGGTGTTAGGTTCCGTTTACATATAAACGGAGTTCATATCACATTCTTTGTTGTTGGTTGAATAATCAAAAAGAGAAAAACAAAAGCCAAAAAAAAACAAAAAAAAAAAAAGAAATACCATCGTGTACTTCGTGGGTTTCTTTTCTGATATTTGTTCTTTCCACAGAAATACCCATTAGTTAAACGAATAAAAAAAAAATGGGTTCATTGTTCAATTGGTCATTTACTCAATTATATTTGATAATTGATTATTATCCAATTGCACTGCTCATATTATTGAATTTATTGTCATTTTGTTTGCTTTATTGCCCATCTTCTTGGTCTTATCACTTCTCTAAAGAGGCAGGTCTAGGATTGATATATTCAAGTTTTGTTTGTTCTAAATTTAGTTTGCTTGGGACTACTGAAAGAGCTCTTAGAATTTTGCAATTTATTGTGTGAAACACGAGAGTTGAGGACTACTGTAGTTGAGTGGAGAGCAAACACACAAGGGAGTGAGTTTTGTGAGGCATATTCTTTATTTACTAACAATCTTGCATGTACGATGTCTAATGATAAAGAAGGCAGTTTCCCACATGGAGAGGAGGAAGTAATTGTTCTAGATTTCAAATTGCTTATGAAATTCTTAGAATAGAAGTTTGATAGGATTGACCAAGCGCTTTGGCAAGTCTGAGACAGGATGGATCAAATAGAAGGGGAATCAAGTGTCAACCCTAAGAGGCCGGCTAGGAGGGACATAAAAGAGCAATGTGACCATGACTTTGGTGAAGATGGTGATGATTTTTATGATGACGGTGATAATGCTAGTAAAAACTTCAGAGGTGGTTTTAGAGGAGGACATGGTAATAGGAATGGTAGAGGAGCAAGAGGCAATGGAAATGTTTATGATAGGTGTAGTGGAGGTTAGGATAACAGAAATAGAGGGGAGGAAGGAGTATACAAAAATCTTAGTAGTATTAAAATGAAAATACCTTCTTTCCAAGGGAAAGCTGACCTTGATGTCTATTTGGATTGGGAACGAAGAGTTGAATTAATATATGAGTGCCACAACTTCTCGGAGGAGAAGAAGGTGAAGTTAGTTGTGGCAGAGTTCACTGATTATGTTGTAGTATGGTGGGACCAGCAAGTTACTACTAGGAGAAGGAATTTTGAGAGGGCTATAGAAACTTGGAATGAGTTGAAGACCGTGATGAGGAGGAGATTTGTTCCCAGCTCTTATTACGGGGATTTATATAACAAGCTGTAGAGCCTTACACAAGGTTCCAAGAGTGTGGAAGAGTACCATAAGGAGATGGAAATTGCTATGGTTAGGGCAAATATAATGGAGGATAGGGAGGCAACCATGGCTAGGTTCCTCCAAGGGTTGAATAGGAGCATAGCTGATGTGGTAGAGCTGCAACACTATGCAGAGCATGAAGACATGGTACACATTGCCATGAAAGTTGAGAGGCAACTTAAGGGAAGGAGCACTTATGGTCATAAGCAGAACTTAGGTTCATCCTTTTGGAAGCCAAACTGGGGAAGAAGGAAGAGAAGATGACTTCTATGCAAAAAGGCAATTCACATAGACCCAAGACTAATGGGGGCCACTTAGAGAGGGGCAAATTTAAAGAAAAACTTGAGGGCTCCCATGGAAAACTAGTGAGTGTGTTTGCAAAAGGAGTAGATGTTAGGGTTGCCATCCAAGCTAGGCAACAAATGATCTTAATCCTTTACAAGGATTCTTATTTCTCTAACACTAACCTTGATTCATCTTTGCCTAGTGCAATTTTATCTTTGTTGCAAGATTATAATGATGTGTTCCCCCAAGAGATCCCAGGTGGTTTGCCACCAAGGAGAGGGATTGAACATCACATTAATCTTATTCTTGGAGCTCCCTTTCCCAATATGCCAATGTATAGAAGTCATCCTAAGGAGATAAAGGAGCTTCAGAGGCAAGTTGATGAGTTGATGAAGAAGGGACATGTAAAGGAGACCATGAGTCCATGTGCAGTGCCAGTGTTGCTTGTGCCAAAGAAAGATGGATCTTGGAGGATGTGTGTTGATTGTAGAGCTATCAACAAAATAATAGACTTATTTTTTAAAGAGATTGTTTGCCTACATTGAGTGCCAAAGAGTATTGTGTTAGACCATGATGCAAAATTTTTAAGCCATTTTTGGAAAACAATATGGGGTAAGCTTGAAACAAAGTTGTTGTTTTCTACAACTTGCCATCCACAAACTAATGGACAAATTGAGGTAGTAAATAGAACTCTGGGTACATTGTTGTGTTCTGTTATTGGCAAGAACTCTAGAACCTGGGAAGAATGTTTACCTTTTATGGAGTTTGCCTACAATCGCGTTCTTCATAATGCTACAGGTTATTCTCCTTTCGAGGAAGATAAGTCTAGTGAACCAATACACGCAAGTATGAAAGTTCAGAATTAGTTCTCAAAGAACCAGAGAAAATAGCTCATACACATGAAAATGGGTCTGCCTCTCCCAGCCACCCTTTTTGCCCTTTTTATATGCTAACTCCCAGAAACCCTAACTAATAAGCTGGTCTTAATAAGAGAATTCGTTCAACCCACTAAATAAGTTGGGCTTAATAAGGAATTTCCTCCAACCCACTAAATAATAATAAAAACACATGAAAATAACCTACTTAAAGGCCCAATCATGGCCTCTCAAATCCAGCTTCCTTCCCAAGGCCATGGTTCGCAAATTCCTCCACAGATGACACATTCGCAAGCCCTGGTGAATACACCATCCTCCTTAACTCGTACTTGGCAACTTCTTGATAGTAAATGTCGCACAACAGGTTGTTGAGAGCTTCCTTTATTTTCTTTGACCTTGCCCTTGTCATTGGTCCTCCAAGGTTTTGCAAAGTATCTACTCCTTTGTCGATTTGAGTTGGTACAATATGGTTTCCATCATTCCCGCTCTCCTCGAAATGATTTGTCCTCAAATCGGCAGCTACATCATCAAAGAGAAAAGGAGAAAGGTCAGAAACATTAAATGTTGCACTCACATTATACTCACTTGGCAAGTCAAGTTTATATGCATTATCGTTGACTCTTGCCACCACTTGAAAAGGACCATCTCCTGTTGGTGGCAACTTTGATTTCCATTGCTTTGGAAATCTATCCTTCCGCAAATGTGCCCAAACCCAATCACCAGGTTCAAAAGTGACATGTTTGTGACCTTTGTAGGCTTGTGTTTCATATTGTTTGGTTCTTCTCTCAATGTTAAGCCTAGCTTTCTCATGAAATTGCCTAACCACTTCCACCTTTTTTTTCCCATCTAAATTAACCCTGTCCTGTATCGGCAATGGTACTAAATCCAAAGGGGACAATGGATTAAAACCATAAACAAGCTCGAAAGGAGAATAACCTGTAGCACTATGAACAACACAATTATAGGCAAACTCCACAAAAGGCAAACATTCTTCCCAGGTTATAGAGTTCTTACCAATAACGGCACGTAACAATGTACCCAGAGTTCAATTTATCCATCAATTTGTGGATGGCAAGTTGAAGAAAACAAGAACTTTGTTCTAAGCTTACCCCACATTGTTTTCCAAAAAAGGCTCAAAAATTTTGCATCATGGTCTTACACAATACTCTTCGGCACTCCATGTAGGCGAACAATCTCTTTATAAAATAAGTTTGTTATTTTGTTGATAGCTTTACAATCAACACACATCCTCCAAGTTCCATCTTTCTTTGGCACAAGCAACACTGGCACTGCATATGGACTCATGCTCTCCTTTACATGTCCCATCTTCATTAACTCATCAACTTGCCTCTGAAGCTCCTTTGACTCCTCACGATTACTTCTATACGCTGGCTTATTGGGAATGGGAGCTCCAGGAATAAGATCAATGTGATGTTCAATCCCTCTCCTAGGTGGAAAACCATCTGGGATCTCCTGAGGGAACACATCATGATAATCCTACAACAAACATGAAATAGCACTAGGCAAAGATGAATCAAGGTTAGTGTTAGAGAAATAAGAATCCTTGTAAAGGATTAAGATCATTTGTTGCCTAGCTTGGAAGGCAACCCTAACATTTGCTCCTTTTGCAAACACACTCACTTGTTTTCTTTCATCTTCACTCTTGTGAACCTGACCACTCTTGTTCTCAGCACCCTCAATGCATTTATCTTTTTTTTCCCTCTTGCACTTTCTCTTCTCTCGACTCTCTCTTCCTTTTTGCTCCTCCTCTTTTGCTCTCTTTCATAAAGTCTCACTTGGTCTTCATACACCTATTTTGGAGTCAATGGTGCCAGTGTAAATGGACTTCCATCCACGGTGAATGAATAGTGGTTCTTGTAACCATCATGCAAAACTTTTCTATCAAATTGCCAAGGACGGCCTAATAACAAATGTCCGGTCTGTATAGGTACAACATCACAAAACAATTCGTCCTTATATCTACCAATGGAAAATGGAAACACAACTTGTTTAGTCACTTTTACCACTCCATTGTCATTCAACCATTGCAAATTATATGGCCTAGGATGTTCGGTTGTAGGCAAGTTCAATTTTTCCACCAACTCTATACTTGCAACATTAGTGCAACTACCTCCATCGATTAACAAGCAACAGAGTCTATCTTGAACTAAACATCGAGTATGGAAAATATTTTCCCGTTAAATCTCAGCATCATTCTCCTCCTTAACCTGCACACTAAGGGCTCTCCTCGCTACTAAAAGCCTTCCACCATGCTCCGGATACTCTATCCCTTCATCAACATCACTAGCATCTTCTAATGGTGGCATTTGGTCTTCATCAGTAGTATCACTGCCAGACACATAATCACCATTCTCCTTAAGGTACATTGTTCTCTTGTTAGGACATTGTGAAGCCACATGACCCCTACCCAGACATCTAAAGCATTTGATGTCTTTACTTTTTCCTTGCGTGCCCTCAAGTTTTTCTTCAAATTTGCCCCTCTCCAGGCTGCCCCCACTAGTCTTGGGTCTATGTGAATTGCCTTTTTGCATAGAAGTCATCTTCTCTTCCTTCTTCCCCCAGTTCGGCTTCCAAAAAGATGAACCTAAGTTCTGCTTATGACCAGAAGTGTTCCTTCCCTTAAGTTGCCTCTCAACTTTCATGGCAATGTGTACCATGTCTTCAAGCTCTACATAGTGTTGCAGCTCTACCACATCAGCAATGCTTCTATTCAACCCTTGGAGGAACCTAGCCATGGTTGCCTCCCTATCCTCCACTACATTTTCCCTAACCATAGCAATTTCCATCTCCTTATGATACTCTTTCACACTCTTGGAACCTTGTGTTAGGCTCTGCAACTTGTTATACAAATCCCTATAATAAGAGCTAGGAACAAATCTCCTTCACATCGCAGTCTTCAACTCATTCCAAGTTTCTATAATTCTCTCAAAATTCCTTCTCCTAGTGGTAACTTGTTGGTCCTACCATATTGCAGCATAATCAGTGAACTCTGCTATAGCTAATTTCACCTTCTTCTCCTCAGAGAAGTTGTGGCACTCATATAATAATTTTACCCTTTATTACCAATCCAAATAGACATCAGGGTCTGCTTTCCCTTGGAAAGAAGGTATTTTCATTTTAATACTACTAAGATTTTTCTCTACTCCTTCCTCCCCTCTATTTCTATTATCCCAACCTCCATTGTACTTATCATAAATATTTCCATTGCCTCTTGCTCCTCTACCATTCCTATCACCACGTCCTCTTCTAAAACCACCTCTGAAGTTTTTACTAGCATTATCACCGTCATTTTATAATAATCATCACCATCTTCACCAAGGTCATGTTCAAATTGCTCCTTCATGACCCTCTCAGCTAGCCTCTTAGGATTGGCACTTGATTCCCCTTCTATTTGTTCCATCCTGTCTCGAATTTCCCAAAGCGCTTGGTCAATCCTCTCAAACTTCTGTTCTAAGGATTTCATAAGCAATTTGAAATCTGGAACAACTACTTCCTCCTCTCCATGTGGGAAACTGCGTTCTTTATCATTATACCTCGTACATGCAAGATTATTAGTAAATAAAGAATATGCCTCACAAAACTCACTCCTATGCATGTTTGCTCTCCACTCAACTATAGTAGTCCTCAACTATCGTGTTTCAAACAACAAATTGCAAAACTCTAAGAGCTCTTTCAGTAGTCCTGAGCAAACTAAATTCAGAACAAACAAAACTTGAGTTAGACAAGAAATTCAATGATATGGGCAGTGCAATTGGACAACAATCAATTATCAAATATAATTGAGTAAATGACCAATTGAGCAATGAACCCTTTTTTTTTTTTTTTCGGTTAACTAATGGGTATTTCTATGGAAGGAACAAATATGAGAAAAGAAACCCATGAAATACACGATTTTCTTTTTGTTTTTTTTTTGCATTTTTCTTTTTTTTCTCTTTTTGATTATTCAACCAACATCAAAGAATAGACGAAAGATATGATAACAACAATATAACTAACTTGAGTTAGAGCCAAGGCTCTGATACCAAATGATACGAACTTTGTTTATATGTAAATAGAACCCAACACCAATGTTGGTATAGGATCATTCTAACACAGGTTAAGGGATTTGGAGTTCTGACCCAATGATTATAAACAACCAAGAACTAGAGCTATAAGATTCAGACACCACTCTTAACAACAACTTTGAAGAAGATAAGTCTAGTAAACCAACACACACAAGTATGAAAGTTTAGAATTAGTTCTCAAAGAACCAGAGAAAATAGCTCAAACACTTATGAAAACGGGTCTGCCTCTCCCAGCCAACCTTTTTGCCCTTTTTATATGCTAACTCCCAGAAACCCTAACTAATAAGCTGGTCTTAATAAGGGAATTCATCCAACCCACTTAATAAGCTGGGCTTAATAAGGAATTTCATCCAACCCACTAAATAATAATAAAAACACATGAAAATAACCCACTTAAAGGCCCAATCATGGGCTCTCAAATCCAACTTCCTTCCCAAGGCCATGGTTCGCAAATTCCTCCACAGATGACACATTTGCAAGCCTTGGTGAAGATTCCATCCTCCTTAACTCGTACTTGGCAACTTCCTGATAGTAAATGTCGCACAACAGGTTGTTGAGAGCTTCCTTTATTTTTTTTAACCTTGCCCTTGTCATTGGTCCTCCAAGGTTTTGCAAAGTATCTACTGCCTTGTCGATTTGAGTTGGTACAATATGGTTTCCATCATGGTAAACATGATCAATGACTCTATTGCCTGATGGAGTACAACGACCTTGGACTTGCAAGGCTATAATGGTTCGCTTGTTATAATAAGCATAACAATTTAGGCAAACATAAATGTGAATTTTATGATTCATTCTAATAAAGATGATTTCATTTTAGAGGGAAACGAAGTGAAAGGAAAATCAATAAGGAGATGTACAAAACATAGCTTCTCATTTACTGAAATCCTTATTTCTATTACCAATCATGTTCCCAAACATCATATTTCTTTGCATCATGTGCAACAAAGTGCCCAAATATGATGAGTAACAAAACAGACAAGCTCTCAAACTTACATTCTCATGACTTAGGATACCATAGAAGTTCTTCAGTCTATGAATTTGAATTGTCTGTAAAGCCTGATGTTGAGACAAAAGTTAACTATGGGATCATTCTAGGTTAACAATGCCATGCATCAAATGGAGTGGCCTTGGTAACTTAAAACAAAGTTATAGGCTCATCCACGAACAATTTAACCAACCAAATATCCTAACAAATGGTAAACATGATCAATGACTCTATTGCCTGATGGAGTTCAATGACCATGGACTTGCAAGGCTAAAATGGTTCGCTTGTTATAATAAGCATAACAATTTACGCAAACATAAATGTCAATTTTATGATTCATTCTAATAAAGATGATTTCATTTTTGAGGGAAATGAAGGGAAAGGAAAATCAATAAGGAGTTGTACAAAACATATTTTCTCATTGATTGAAATCCTTATTTCTGTTATCAATCATGTGTCCTAGGTTCCTCATGGAATGCCTCCATTGCTGGCACAACACATAAATACCCGACTATTAACGAACGTGACCTTTCTAAATTCAATAAAGAACATCTTGTTCCAAAACATCATATTTCTTTGCATCATGTGCAATAAAGTGCCAAAATATGATGAGTAACAAAACATAGAAGCTCTGAAACTTACATTCTCATGATTTAGGAAACCATAGATGTTCTCCACCCTATGAATTTGAATTGTCTGTAAACCATGATGGTGAAACTACAGTTAATTATGGGATCATTCTGGGTTAACAATGCCATGCAACGAATGGAGCGGCATTGGTAACTCAAAACAAAGTTATAGGCTCATCCTTGAACAATTTAACCAACCAAATATCCAAGCAAATGGCAAACATGATCAATGACTCTATTGCTTGATGGAGTTCAACGAACTTGGACTTGCAAGGAAGTGAAAGCAAAAAACTTATTTTCTCATTGATTTAAATCCTTATTTATGTGATCAATCGTGAGTCCAAGGTTCCTCATGGAATGCCTACTTTGCTAGCACAACACATAAATGCCCGACTATTAATCAACGAAACCTTTCTAAGTTCAATAATGAACATCCTGATCCCAAACATCATATTTCGTTGGATCATCTGCAGTAAAGTACTCAAATATGACGAGTAACAAAACTTAGAACCTCTCAAACATACATTCTCACCAGCTTATTTAGTGGGTTGGACGAATTCCCTTATTAAGTCCAGCTTATTCGTTAGGGTTTCTGGGAGTTAGCATATAAAAAGGGCAAAAAGGGTGGCTGGGAGAGGTAGACCCGTTTTCATCAGTGTATAAGCTATTTTCTCTGGTTCTTTGAGAACTAATTTTGAACTTTCATACTTGCGGGTGTTGGTTCCTTAGACTTATCTTCTTCAACGTTGTTGTTGCTAGGAGTGGCGTCTGAATCCTATAGTTCTGGTTCTTGGTTGTTGATAATCATTGGGTCAGAACTCCAAATCCCTTAACCTTTGTTAGAACGATCCTACACCAACATTAGCATTGGGTTCCGTTTACATATAAATGGAGTTCGTATCATATGGGCTTTGATACGAACTCCGTTTTTATGTAAATGGAACCCAACACCAACTATGGTATAGGATGGTTCTAACACAGGTTAAGGAATTTGGTGTTTTGACCCAATGATTATAAACAACCAAGAACTAGAACTATAAGATTCAGACGCCACTCCTAACAATAACAACGTTGAAGAAGATAAGTCTAGTGAACCAACACATGCAAGTATGAAAGTACAGAATTAGTTCTCAAGGAACCAAAGAAAATAGCTCATACACTCATGAAAACGGGTCTGCCTCTCCCAGCCACCCTTTTTGCCCTTTTTATATGCTAACTCCCAGAAACCCTAACTAATAAGCTGGTCTTAATAAGGGAATTCGTCGAACCCATTAAATAAGCTGGGCTTAATAAGGAATTTCGTCTAACCCACTAAATAATAATAAAAACACATGAAAATAACCTACTTAAAGGCCCAATCATGGGCTCTCAAATCCATCTTCCTTCCCAAGGCCATGGTTTGCAAATTCCTCCACAGATGACACATTCGCAAGCATTGGTGAAGACTCCATCCACCTTAACTCGTACTTGGCAACTTCCTGA
>JAFFZT010000247.1:0-21616 GCA_019804595.1 Bruguiera parviflora | reverse complement strand
CTGACATTGGTTTTGGTCTTTTTGATGCATTTGAGCACTGTAAATGAAGCTCTGCTTAATCAATTCAGCACTCTTTGTTTTTTGGTTTAGCAATTGTTGAGTACTCTTTTGAATTTGAATTTGGCCTTCGGTGAATTTTGAAGGTTGGAGTCACCATTTTGTGTCTAAAAGAAGCTATCACCTGATAATTCCAGAGGAGGATGAGTGGAAGAAGCGTCTAAGAAAGTTGTCCCTTGAGCTTGAATCCCACCTATTCCATGCTGTTATTCACTGCAATGGCTTTGGCCATTTACTCTGCATCAACAGGATTGAAGAAAGCTCTAAACATCCCCATGGAGAAGAACTAATGAATCTCTGGGACCATCTTTGCACCATTCTCCAAACCCGGTATAGAGAAACTTAATTGATGACAAGCACAATAAGTTGTTGTTAGCTAGCTTTGTAATCAAAGTTGAATTTTAATATTAGTTATTGTCATGGTTAGAGCTGATGTTAACTTTTTATTTTGTGCTTAGTGAAATTTCAGTGCTCGATCTTTCAAAGAAGGGATCAATTGATCTGAGATTGCTTCATGGGGTGGCATATAGGCGTCCATGGTTTGGATATTGGGGTTACGAGTTCTGCCGTGGAAGCTTTGGAGTTTCTGAGCAGCATTATGACAGAGCCATAGATATTCTCAGCTCAATAGACCTCAGTAAGATTGTCCATGACTTCTTGGAGACTAAGAAGGGTAAATTGATTAAAGAAATCATTCAGACTTATAGAGATGCCAGTGAGTCCCAACTGGTGACTATTAGTGATTTGCTCCAATTCATACTTGCTTTCAAGTCCAAATCCTCGTTCCAAAATAAAAAGTTCATGGCTTCAGCTGCAACATCATCAAAGTTCTCAAGTAAAACAATCCACCAAGACAAAATTCACTATTTGAGTGATGCTTCTCATCAAGGCAAGTCTTCCGTGGTTAGGACTTCAGCCAAATGTGATTCACTTAATTCTTTTGTTGCTAGAATGGATGGCAGATGGCCTTCCAGAAGATTGGAGTATGCAGTAAAAGTGATTGCTAATACACTGGAAGCAAATGGAGCTGAAATGTGTCGACAAGAGCTGCGGGATGCGGTTAGAGAGCACATTGGTGACACAGGTTTGATTGATTATGTTATAAAAAACATTAATAAGGTCACTGTGGACAACTGGATTATTAATCGTGCCATCAACCCAGCTACTAAATTGTTGGAGTTTTCACTTAAACCTGTTGCCAATGGAGAAAACTTCAGAATGAAGATTGAGCCACAAACTGACATTCAATCTCCAGAGCAAGGACCAAATATCTACGAGGATCTGCTATTCTTGTACAATAATGTCATATTGGGGTACCCCGAGAATCATTTAGTTGGTCTAGCATCAAGTGCAGTCTTGAATAGCAAACATTTTTTGAAGAAGTGGCAAGTTAAGGGTAATGCTGAAGACATGTTGCTCCGGCTGGTTTGTCAAGTTAGGCCAAGTTATGATGAGTTGATGGATAAGTTGACTCGGCCATTGCCACCGGGTGAGCTGGTAGTCCTCCCACAATCAGTTGGAGCAAGTGAGCTTAAGGCGAAGTTGCAATGTGCACTAAGGGACACATATTGTATAATGGACAAGTTTACTGTGAATGATATAAAGATTGCTAAGTTGAAGGGAAGGGAAGGCCAAGATCTGCTAGCCTATGCTGCTGAGCAAGGTTTGCAGGCTTGGGTGATGGGTTCTGGACTAGATTTGGGTACAAGTTTAAGGTATCAAGGTGGGGTCGACGAATGGACAGTAGATTGCTTGTGTGGGGCCAGGGATGATGATGGGGAGAGAATGGTGATATGCCATGTTTGTCATGTTCGGCAGCACACAACGTGCAATAGCATTGAGAGAGATGAAGCTGCGCCTTCCGCATTTGTGTGTCGCAGGTGCAGTCATGGAAGAAGCATAATTAGGTAATGAGTTTGTAGGTGTAGCTGTGGAATCTGGCTTAGATCACTAATTCTTTGCTTTCAAGTCACATTCCTAATGCCCAGTGTAGCAGGGTTTGGATTTTTTTTTTTTTTTGGGGGGGGGGGTTTAGAAATTAGAATTATCAAATGTTCAAGTGGCTATCAATTAAGCTGGTTGATATTCACTTACATTGTTTTTGCGCTCACACTGAAAGCTGGACGGGCAAATGCTTGGTGGTGTCCAATATTCTTGCAGATTATTGTAAATGAAGATTTGAGGTGGCCAAAGCATTCAGAAGGTCTCTTGTATCTGTCTCTAGTTGTATTAATGGTTTTGTGTTTGCTATTACTATCTCTTCAGTTGTATTGTTGACTTGGACTTGGTGTTTTCTTGTTAGCCTGTTCATGCTGGCGTAGAAGCACTGAATATGTTTTACTGTCAATTTTTGTTCTTCGTTTCAAGATTTTATTAATTTACACATCAACTCAGACTAAATAAATTTTCTACTAAGCAAGTTCAAGGGAAGGCCATCTCAATTATCAAATGTGAAAAACTGTATTCTTATGCTTGCTTAACCACATTTTTGTAACCCTATTATAGAAAAGAAAAAAATAAATAAAGGGAAATGCAGTGTATTTAAAAAAAATAATAAACATAAAAAATAAAAACTCTTCAGTACATTCTGGTAGCCCTTTCTTTTGTTTATTACGTCATTTGAATAGTACTTGTATTTACTGGTGTTGCCTCTGCAATACTGAAACGACGGGGCACCGGGAGGCAATATTAAAGGTTAATTACCCTTCGAAAATCAAAGGCAATGGCTGGATGCATTAATGACCTAATTGCAAATTAGAATTTGCCGGCGCCATTTGGGAAATAGCAGCAATTAAGACGTTTCATTAAGAGGTCCTTCGGTTTATATAGTTCGAAATTAAAATTGAAATAAAAATAAAAATAAAGTAGAATTGAAAATGAAATAGTTAATTTAAGTATAAAGAAGTAGAGACAAATTGTTACAATTAAGCTCTCACAGTACTAAAACAACATTGTTTCATAATTACTTTGTATTTATTATCACTCGGCAACTATAAAACTTATTTATTGTGAAAGAAATTAAAACTTAAAAAGAATGGACTTTTAATAATCCAATTTTTTTTTCTAAATTTTTAATTTATACGGAGAAAATTAATATTTAAGAAGTATTTTAAATTCTTTCACTTCTTTTTTACTAAAAAAATACTTTTTAAAAAAATATGTTTAATTTACTCTATTAATTTAAATTATTGTTTTTTCTTTCTCTTCTTTTTTTAATGTATTCTTGTCAATTTAGTGAAAAAAGACACAGTAATATAAATAATAGATTAAATGTCTTACTTTTAATCTATTTTCTTTTTATCTTTTAGCATAAGTAGGTATCAGATAAAGAAATTAGTAAGTCTTTTATTTGCTAAATTATACCAAAATAAAAATTATTGCAATTAAACTACAATAGATGATTTTTTGCAGAACATCTCAATTAATATTGATAGACATTTGATCATCATAAATCAAGAACATAAGTTATCTAAGACTAATAAAAATTATCAATGACTATAAAACAAAATTTGTATATTAGTAAACATTACAAAGTAAAGAAATCATTTGATTCATTAAGAAACTATGATGAAAACTCTATCTAGTAACCATTTGGTCATTTCAACTAAATTTCAAATAACTAATAAATTCAAAAATGCATTCTCTACCAATATAAATAGTTAGACATATAAGAATGTTAACACCTAAAATGAATCAATTGTTCATATGACTCACTATTATGCCATATAAAGAAGAAAAAAGAAGAAAACAAACAAAAAAAAAAGAAATGTACATAGAACTGAAGATAAAATCTTTTTTGACAATTTAAGCTAAATAAATATGAAAACATAATTAGTAACATAATTCATGAATTTATTTATTTTTTTATAAAAAAAGACTAAAGAGATATAAACATATAATTTGCGACTAACAAAGTCAAAATGCAAGTAGTTAGGATTTGGAATTAAGTGAAGAATACAAAAAAGGAAGCACGATGATGAAAATAGGTTTTAAATCCTTTAGGGCTTTACATTGAATGGAGAGGAGCAATACTCAGATTAAATCGAGAGATCATTTAAGGCTCAAATCAAAAGGAGCAACATTAAGGTGAAATTAAAAGATCATTTCATATTATTGGTGAGCTTGTTAAATTAGTAAATTGAGCTAATAAGAATAACATTAAGTCAAATTAAAAGATCATTTAAGACTCCAATCAAAGGGAGCAACACTAAAATTAAATAGAGAGGTTATTTTAGATTGTTTGAGGCTTGAGAGAAATCAAAAGATCGTTTAGGACTCAAATTGTTTTAGAGTAATAAGTAATACTAAATCATTACTTGCATCACATTTTGATCTGAAGGATTTGAAAGAAGTAAGTATCATTTTAAGAATAAAGATTTATAAAACCCTTAATGATATATTTTTATCATAAGAGTATTATGTTGAGAAACTTCTTAAAAAATATGAATATTTTAATGCGAAACTAGTTGTCATACCTTTTGATGCAAATGTGAACTTATGAAAATACAATGATAATTATGTATTTCAATTTAAGTATACTCAAATTATAAGTAGTTTAAAGCATTTAATGAATTTTACGCATTTTGATAATATATATGTTTTGTGTAAACTAAACAGATATACACATAATTCAAATCATAATTATTAAAATGTTTTAACAAGAATTTTGAAATATTTAAAAGGTACCATAAACTACGACATATCTTATCGTAGATTTTTTGTTGTATTACAAGTGTATATTAATGCTAATTGAATATCTAAATTAGAAGAGATAAATTTTATAAATGACTTTATATTTATTCTTAAAAGTGGAGCAATTACTTGAAAGTCTACCGAGTAAACACTTATTGCGTGATTTACAATAAAATCTAAGTTTATAGCATTAGAAATGGTTAGCATAAAGGTAAATTGGTTGAGAAACTTTTTGATAGATATCTTATTGTAAGCAAAGCTAACATCATTAATGTTAATGCATTATAATAGCTAAGTCCCTATTGCTCAAGCAATAAGTAAGTTATATAATGAAGAGAACAAGCATATTTATCTAAGACATAAATTAGTAAAATAATTGTTAAATAATAGAGTAATGTCACTCAATTTCATAATGTCTAATGTGAATTTGATTGATTCTTTGACTAAGCCATTAAGCATAAAGTTAATAAACAAATATATTGAGAAAAATAGGACTTATACCTATATAATATAATTAAGAGTAATAAGAACCCAACTCATATGATAGAAAATTTTTTGAAATAAGTTTATATGGATAATAACAAATTGTTGATTGACTTTATGTATATTATTAAAATTGTAAAAACCCTTTTTATGATATAGACAATACAATAATTTTAATATTTGGAGTTGAGTTATATACTTAATGACTTCTATAATTGTTATGGGTAGTGTGTTAATAAAATATACACTTAATAAATTCAAATATATCAGAGTAGAGTGGGGCAAGATCTCTAGAACTTTCATGAAAATAAACTAGGTGAGTATAAGGTTTAACATTTCTAAACTATATCAAATAGTATAATTTTAAAGAATATAATATGGAGATAGATTTATTATTATTCATTAAGAAGTTATAGTTTATAAAAAATTTTATTTTGCTATCTTTCTAAATATTAAAATTTATACATTTCAATTTTTGATTCATAGGTCGAAAGACACTAAAGTTGATGTATTTTATATTCATTGGTTAACTTAACAAAATTCAACCTTTTAAAATATATGAAAAAATATTGAAAAATAAGTATATTTTAAAAAATCCATATCTTATATTAGAAATGAGTAGTTTTATTATTTTTATTTATAAGATAATATTTATTTTATATTTTACAAAATAAAAAAGACCTAAGAAAAATTTCACACATAAAAGAATAACCCAAAAATTAAGTCTAATATAAAAGGCTTCGTACAATTCCATGCATCGGTCCTTCTTAAGCCAAAGTTTTTTGAGAATTTTTAGATCGTATTAATCAAAGTAATTATTTTTAACTAGTTATTTTTAATTGTTAAAAAAATAATTTTTATAATAATAAAATTATCAATTATTATTTTTACTTTTAATATTTATTTGTATGAAATATTAAATTAGAAGTAATATAAAAAATTATTTTTTTATTTATATACACTTAAAAAATATTTTTTATTATTTTTTATCTTATTAAAAATTATTAAATTAACTAAATTATATATATATATTTTTTTTACTTTGAGGTGCATAATTTAATTTTGTTTGCATCTATATTATGTATATAACTTTATTTTTAATAGAAAAATATATATATAAAGTGAGGAAAAAATAAAAAGAACTTTTGGGTGCTACCTTTTTAATTAATGACCATCCAAGATGACAAAATTTTATGGTAGTCTTTACTTTCTTTTGATGGACTTAATTCACTACGTGTCACGTCACTCTAGTCCTCATTATCTATATATATATCTACTTGGTGAGAAATTTTTTTTATTTAAAAAGCATAATTTTATCTACTTGAACTTTGAGAATTAACCGAGACAAACGAGGCTTGTTAAATCAGAGGTTACATAACCATCTTGTGAATACTTAGTGTTGATTTCCATAATACTAACTATTTTGACCTATTGATATACTTTTTCTAATGATTTTGACTCCAATTAAATTTTTTATCTGAAAAATAAAAATGCTAATGACCCAAAATTAAACTTATCCTAAGGAATTGATACAAAGTGACAAATGAAACCGTTTCACGATCCGGTTTGAACTAGAATTAGCTCCTAAATCAAAATACAATATTCAGTTTCTTTTTTCCGTCGAATCAAAATCGTTTTTTAAAAAATCAACAAAAATTGCCATACATAATAAATTTCAGGGCTGTATCCTAACCTCTTTTTTTTTTTTTTGTTTTTTTAAATTGCAAAAATGGGAAACGGTGTTCACAGTGCCATTAAGGGGTATTACGCACCATCAAAAAAGTAGATCATCGTTCTTGACAGGGGAGACCCCAGTGCAGCTCAACTCAGAGGCCAGAGTTTTGGCTTTTGTATCTTAAGCTCTCCAAGCATGTCCTGCATTATAATATTGGAGCATGGTTGCTGCAGAACCCCATTGGAGTTTCCTCTAGAAGAGCTACGGCAACTGGATAAGCCACAGCATGGTTCCTGCTGATTCTGATTGTGCGATTCACACTAAACCCCTTAAATTGTAGAGTATCCCTCTATAATTCCAATTTGCATCCTACCGCTCCCTACGGGGGAACATCCAGAAATATGCACTGTCAATGGATTCGTAACAAAGACGAGTAGAAGAGGCCATGACAGGGAACTCTAATTTTCTTACACAGAGTACTACTATTTCATACATGTCCTTCGTATATGTCACCTCCTAACGTGTGTGCATAAATCAGTTGCAATTTATGTACGCAACTGCCAAATTTAGGTGTTGGGAATTTACAGCTGGGGAATATGATACTCAAATTCTGCAACTTAGGCCCTGTTGATTTTCTTATCGATAGTAGTAAAAGATACATGAAAAGAATCGTAAGTAAAACTGGACTTGAAAAAAAAAAACCAGGGGCATTGTTACAGGTGGAAATGCCTTCTCTAACCAGGACATTGGATTGATATCCTCACTAAGGGAAACCATGAACCATAAGTCTTCTCTACAGAATCTCCAAAACTGAAGTTGAAGCAATTGTTATTATTACCCGTGGAAATGCTGTGATAAATACAATAGCCCAGAAACAGAACACTTTAAAGGAAAAAACTTGGAAGGCCTGTTAACACTTAAGACTTACCCTAGCAGGACCAGCACTTATCACACAACCAAATACTCCAGAATTAACTTCAAGCATAAAACATACTACAACGTCATAAGACTAGACATTAGACCAATCCTTCCTTTACTCATCTGCCAAGAAGAAGATGGTAGGCTTCTTTGGTTCGGTGATTTCCACCGTTCCTTCCAACATCTTAGCAACTTTCCCCATTGACGGCCTTGCGTCTGGCCAGTCCTGAAGGCACCACATTGCCGTCTTCACCATCCGATCCACCATGTCAAAATGCATCCTACCATCATACTGGTGCTTAATTTGATGGTCCAAAATGTCCTCCACTTTGGTCTCCCTGTACAACTTGTCAAACACCCACCTAGGAAAATACCAATCCTCACTTTCCATAGCAGAACCTTGAATTTCAAAGTTCCTAGAACCCGTGACAATTTCTAATAGCACCATTCCAAAGCTATACACATCGGCCTTGGGAGTGATCGGATCACTCTTGATCCATTCTGGTGCCATGTACCCTCTGGTCCCGCGGATCCGAGACATGCTCACCATGTCTTCCTTCTTTCTCAGCTTGGCCAACCCAAAATCCGAGATCTTGGGGCAAAAATCATCACCCAAGAGTATATTTTCGGGCTTTATGTCACAATGCAACACCCACTCCAAACACTCCTCGTGCAAGTACGCAATTGCTCTAGCTACACCAAGGGCAATCCGGTATCGAATCCCCCAGTCAAGCATGGGCTTTGGACTACTGATCGTCATAGGACCCATCTCCATCTCCCCCCCTAACGATGAAGTCCGGCCCATGGGGAACAGGTACTTATCAAGAGAACCATTAGGAACATATTCATAGACCAGAATCCTTTGGCCTTTCTCAGCACAATAGCCCCATAACCTGACCAAATTGAGATGGTGCATCCTGGCAATAATAGTAACCTCTGCCCAGAACTCAGCATCCCCTCCAGTGACATGTTTCAAGCACTTGACTGCAACAACTCGCTTGTCAGGCAGCTCTCCCTTGTATACATCACCAAATCCGCCTTTGCCTATTGCATTAGAGAACCCATTTGTTGCTGCTTTGAGTTCTGCATAAGTAAACCTTTTAGGCCCACCAGCAGGCAGGAGTTCAAGGCCTAACGTCCGAGCCATGTCCCTATATTTGATGAACTTTTTCAGGAAGGCCCAAAAGAAAAGAACCCCAGAAATCAGTTCAGCAGCAAATAGAGTGCATATTATGGCAATGTTTCTAGTCGTTGTGTTGGTTTCTTCGGGTGGGAAAGGAAGGCTTATGTTAACAGGGCAAGTGGTACTCAACAAGCTTGTCATACCATTGAAATTCGATTGATCTGTCTCAGAAATGTCCACTCGCAAGAACATGGCTCCTTGTGATCCTGGAGACCAGTAGCCATAAAGCAGCCTGTCAAGCCGAAGATTACAGAAACCTTGGCCATCATACTTGAACAAGAATCCGAGACAATTGTTTCGAGCCAAGCATCTTGCTTCGCAATCAGAAAAGTTTCTAGCTTTCGGATATGACTCATTTGCTCCATGAGTGAAATTGACATAATCAAGCCTAAGAAACTTGGTTTTTGCAGAAAGCTCGACTTTCCTAACACACCCATGATCCAGACCCATAGAATTAGCCTTGAATCCAGCAGGGCACTTGCAGGAAGTGGAATTTGAAAAGCCATCGTTCACGCAGATAGCATTAGGCCCGCATACCCCATTAACTCTGCACAACTCTTGCACTGCTTGCCAAGCAGCAAACCACTCACCAGTAATCCAATCAAAGCTATAAACTCTCAGAATACCATCGTTGTCGAGGGTCAACCTCCGCGGCCTGGGTTCTCCATAATCAGCACTAATGATTGCAATTGAATTGGCTTGCTGCACACTTCCATCGCTTTTCAGTTTCAAAAACGCATTGCCGGAGATCCAGTAACTATCAGAACCGAAAACAAGAGATGTAGAGTTCGAGAATTTGAATTTACCGTTCTTGGAGAGAAGTTCTTTTCCAGTTATGGGCTGGTCAGGCAAGAAGGTGTCAGTGGGATAATTAAAACTCTCCCAGTTGGCAAAAATAAGATTCCCATCATCACCTAAAGAGAGCTTATTGGCGCTGGAATTTCCTTTGGCTCCAGCAGGCCACAGATTTGAACCTGAAGGAGATGCGGTCAAAAGAAGCTCACTGCGGTTGGTGATGACCAGAGAGGCAGAGCTGCCAAGCGGAGAAGCCTCCCCATTGGCAGACCAAACCGCGGTCTTTTGGGACAAATTTAAGTACCAAACCGAGAAAGTGAACTGATTTGTGGAAGTGGGTAGTGCCAGAAATCCCGCCGCGAAGGTGGAGCTGGGAGAGCGGAGAGTTCTGTTTTGGGTTGGAAGCCATGGGGGGTCTGAGGAAGAGAAAGATGTGAGTTGTTCTGAGCATGATGGTGAAGGATAACAGAGAAGAGCCAAGAGGAGGAAGAAGGGCACCATTGTTTGTGCTTTTGTTTCTCCCTTGCTCTCGCCGCTGATTTTAATGGCGGCTTGGCGTTGACGGGAGGCTTGTTGACTTGGAATTTTCACGGCCAGAGTCCCCCACACGAAAAAGACTCGAGCAAATAATGCTATGTGAATTGTATTCTAGCTAGCTCGGGGGGAGAAATTATTTATTTATTTATCCCATTCCACCGTCTTTTCCATGCAGTTCTCCAAGTAGATTAATAATTTAGATTAATTAAATACTTTACATATATTTTTTTTTATAAATATAACTTATTTTATTTTCAATAAATATCCTTTATTATGCAATATAATATTATAAATAAATTATATAAAAAAAATTAAAATGAAAATCAGCTCGATACTAATGCCCCTATGCAACCGAATATAAGTCACCACCTGACTCCCTCTTGGAAGCTCGAGACTTTGAATTCAACGGACACCACCCTCTGTTTTTTCTTTTTTTTTTTTCTTTTCGTGAATGGCAATTATATAAAGGAAAAATCTAAATGAATGTAAAAATAATAAATATAAATAATTTTTATACCGCACAACTTAAAATTAAAAATGCCGTACCGTGCGCGACACGGGACATTCACTCCATGGGCACCCCCTCTCAATGCCGTATTCAATGCTCCACAAACCCGACCTTTTATCAATTATTTTGCCAGGGCCCTGGGAGTCTTTTACCCCAGCGGGGTTTTCACAAATTCAACCCGTTCCTTCCCCCGGAACGGACAAGGGTTCGCCGGCGTTGCCCCTTTTGACAATGTCAACTCCTTCGGACGATTCGGCTCTCAATTCCAAGGAGTTCAATAATTAATTCCAAGTTGTTCATCGATGAAGTGTCGTGCCTTTCCAGACTCTTGGAACTATGGAATTGCTTGTCCCGGTGTTTTGATGATGGCCAACGGGAAAACAAACGTCCAGCCCCCTCTTTGTTTTTGTTTTTTCTTTTTGTTCTTTTTTGGCGCTTTTAATTTTCCTTCTTCTTCTGTGCACTAAGATTTGTTATCTTGTCGTGTGCATGTGCGGGGAAAGAAGTAAAATCTTGTCGATGATGTGAAATATAAATATCGTGGATTTTAAGATTTTATATCTTTTCATAATTATAAAAAATGATGTACCTTTAATTCATTTTGAATTCGTAGAATTTTTTATGCCAAAAAGACTTTCTAAATTTTACAAAGTGTGAAGATAATTTTTTTTTTCAATATTCTAGTTATAAATAATTTTATCTTAAAATTATTATATTAAAAAATAAAAATATACTAAAAATTAAGGTTAAAATATTGTCATCTTTAAGAAAATATTTATTTTCATAATTATACAATTAAAGTTAAAATTATTTTTCTTATAATATAAAATAAAATATATTTAATTATAATTTATATTATTAAAATTAAACTTTTAAGAAATTATTTGTATTTATAAAATTATTTTACTAAGAAATAATATTTTTCACTAGTTTCTCCTTTAAATAAAAAAATTCACATGTATAATAGTCTCATAATTATTTAACTATGAAAAATATCTTTTAAATTTATTATATACAATTATTTTAACATATTTTTGTAAAACAAATGTATAACTATTAAATATAACTTATTTTTATTTTAAAAATATTTTAACATAATATAAATTCATATCGTGAAATTAGCTATGTTCATGTATTATAACTATGGTGTAAAAAGCATCAAAAGTAATGACATTTGGTTGGTGATTTATATTTTTTAAAAAAAAATTATAACTTACTTATGAAGTCTATTTAAAATAAAAATAATAATAAATTAAATTTATATAATATAAAATTATGAATAAATTATACTTATAAAAAAGATGAATAAATATAATAAATACTTAATATCAAAACTAGTTAATTTGAATTAATACAAAATTTTTTATATAAAAAAGTAAGGAGAGAATTACAAAGTAAATATATGTTATATAAGATAAGAGCCAAAACACACTAATGTTTTAACATTTATAAATTAAGAATGTCAAAGAATTATCAAATTCGAAATGCATAAAGTAATCTTTACATGGTTTAGATTAGAGAATGTACCAAACATGAAGGGCTGATTTTAAGGGAGCATTTGGTTAAGACTAGTTTTATTGGGAATAAGAATAAGTGATTATTATTCTTAATATTTGGTAAAAGAAAATCTCATTCCAATTATCTTATTTATGGAAATAATATTCCTTTATACATGATAATCACCATTTATCTACCCTACTTAATTAATCACATTTACATTCTCTTTTTTCATTTCTTTACAAGATAGATAAAATTTAATAAAATATTTATATAATATATTTATATAAAATAAATATAACAAATAAATTTTATAAATAAAAATAATAAAAATATTTTTTATTAAATATTTTTAAATTATGATATTAATTAAATTATCAATAATATTAATAATGTTATAATAAGAAAAAAATTTGTAAATGGCTCAATCAAAGTAAGTTGCTCTTTATGTTTGATACATAAAATACATCTAATATATAATTATAATTTTTATTCTTTAATTTGATGAAAATTTACCTATTTTTCATCACTAAAATACTATTCTCATTAATAAATTTGATTGTGGAATAGATTAACTCATCAAAATCAACAAAAAACTCTTTTTTTTTTATACATGTAATTGGTATACTCAATATTAAGATACGATGTATTATAATTTGACATTTCAATCACTATAATAATAAAACGGGCATGATTTTCATCGTCTAAATCTCTCTCTTATGTACAATAAGTTATCTAATTATTCTTTTTTAACCTACATTTATTATTTTAATTACCATACTTGTAACATCAATAACACTTAACATTATGTTTGCCATATCTTCCTCTACCATAACCTCTTCATCAACTTTGGCCTCGACCTCTTTATGTCTACATCTCCTTATAACAATCAAGAGGGCTTGATTTCCATCATCTACATCTCTCTCTGGTATATAACAAGCTATCTAATTATTTTCCTTTGACTTGCATTTATGAGTATAACAATCGTATTTATGACATCAATAACACTTAACATTATGTTTGTCATATCTTTCTCTACCATTGCCTCTTTTATCGACTTTGGCCTCGACCTTAATCTTAACCTTAACCTATTTATGGCTAGTTTGATCTCCTTTAATCATTGTATTGATTGTCTCCACCTCAATAAATGTTGTAATTATCTCTTTGACTTTGATTCTTAAAGAAGTTATCGTCATATCCTTATCCTTTATCAGGAGAGAAATCGTAGTAAAAGCTTAACATTGAAGCACTTGCTTTGCTAACTTCTAAATGTACTTTTTATTAATGTGCAATTTATAAACTTATAATGTGCTCGTTAGTTTATCAATTGACATTTATGACAAATCATATACTTTTTCTATTATGATCATAATATACTTGTATTATGGTGTGAATGCCACAAGTTCTTTTTAGCTTTTAGCTAATCATTTAACTATTTTTCATTAATTCTTACTTGATTTATTAGAATAATAATTTTACTTATATAAATTAAAATTATTTTCAAAATTTCAATTTATAAAAGTTCAAATTAATGTCATAAAATTTAAAATTTTTCATATTTAACTTTATTTGTGCCTTATAATGATATTGTTAAGATATATCATACTTCTTTAGGCAAAGTTACCTTTGTAATTTTTTAAAAAAATTCATCATATCTTTTTATTTTTCTTTTATAACATGAATAACTTTTTGTATTTTGATTGTATTTATTACAAATTATATAATTCTTTTTTTTTTTGATATTTAGTAATTTATTATAATTAAAAAATATTATATTTGTAAATATTATTAATTTTAATTTTTTTTATTTGTAATGAGAATTAAAATTGAGATTGTATTCTTATTTTCCAAGTCAACACCTAACTTATTATTATTATTTTTTTAATATGCCCCAAACTTTTATTTTATTTTATTTTTTAATTTGGCCCATTTTTTATTCTTGGTCAATATTCACTCTCGGCGTTCCTTCAGTACGCGACAACAACTACCAGCGATGGAAGTTGGTGCCAGCGACGGAAGGGGGAGCAGGGATGACAAGGTTGGTGGTTCGTGCAATGGCAGCCGAAAGGTGACCAACTAGAAGAGGATGAATGATGTCGATAAAAGTGAGCAGCGGAGGTGCTTTCCTTTTCTGATGGTTTTCTAGCAAACATTCAACGTGTTGATCATTGTGTTGCGTAATCGGTGGCCTCTGAGTGGAGATTGTTGGGTTTTGAGCGACGACAACGAGTGGCAGCTTGGGCCTTAAATTTTTTTAGATCTACAATAATGCAGGCGGTTTTAGAGCACATAAAGGCCGAAAATAGGCTTATTGACATCCAACGATGGGGGATACGACTTCCGGCAAGATAGATGACAACTTCTGGTGGCACATGGTGTTCGACAGCGGTGGTCCGGTGACAGCATGAGGTGGCTGACAATGGCTCCGGTGACTTCTGTAACTCCGAAGATTGCTTTGATTAATCATTCTGCTCGCCTTTGATAGACAGATAGGAACTTGTGATAGGGCGTGCAGCAGCCCAAGGTGGTGGTCCAGCAACGACAAGCGGTGGCAAACAGTGACTCCAGCGACTTTGGTAACTTTGGTGGCTTTCTATGCAACTTCAGTGACCCTACTGACTATTCCGATAAGACAGACATTTCTTCTTTATTTATATTTTATACTCAGGAAAGTTTTCTGTGCTCTGAAAGAGCACAGCTCCGTAAGCTATGCGAAAATTGCCACTGTAGCAGGGTTTTGTGACATTGATGGCATAATTGTTAAGTCAACGGCTCCGGACGATCTACCATTGTCGGAGAAGTACGTTCACGAGCTGTTGAACATATTCGCCATCTCTCCCTCTTCATTTCACTCTTTTTCCATCAGCTTCACCCGCCGGTTTGGGAAAACTCACTGCTGGAAAGTTGCACTTAGGTGCCTCCTCCTCCTCCACCGCTTGCTCCGGTCCTTGCCTGAAAACAGCCCCTTTAGGGCCGAACTATTGTGGACTAGATCTCGCGGTTTTCTTTGTCTATATCCGTGAAAATTCCGCGACGAGTCATCCTCAACTCCTAAAGATTACACACTTTTTATCAGATGCTATGCCCATTTACTGGATGAAGCTTTGGATTGCTTTTCCTTGGAAAGCAAGGCAATAGAAAATCAGGAAGAGGATGACGAAGAAGTGAGCTTACAGGATAAGATGAAAAAAGCGGGCACTTTGCTTGAAGTTTTGCCACAACTTCAAAGCCTAATAGATCGAGTCATGGACTGTAGCCCAACTGGGATTGCGGCAAAAAGCTTCATTGTTCAATCAGCAATGAAACATATCATTCGCGATAGTTTCAAGTGTTACAGAACTTTTCGGAAAGAGATCGTATTGGTTTTGGACAATATGTTACAAATTCCATACAGGAGTTCTATCTTGGCTTTTGGCATTTACAACAAAGCAGCCTTGCAGGCAAACCAGCTTTGTGAGTTTTATGAATGGTGCAAGGCAAAGGGTTTGTGTGGCTCATATGAATACCCTTTTATAGATAGAATTCCACAGATACAGACTCGGCTTCTTGAGGCTTTTCTCGATGAGATGTGGCGGCTTACGGATCAGTCAGCGACATCAACTACTACATCACCTTCGTGGTTGTCGTCTTCGTGTGTAGAAGATCATGGGGACAATAAGCTAGTAGTTGGAAGAGATGTTGCAGTTAGCACCCAATGGGTGAAATTCGAAGAAACTAATACTTCAAGGAAAATTGAGGATGAAGAAGACATTATGGCGCCCTTAATTCGTTTTGAAGATGACGAAAATGACAACTGGGAGGCCTTGCTAGATGCTTCACTTCACCACTTTCCTCGCGTTCCTCAAGATAACTTGTTGATCTGTAGTCCTGCAGCTGTCCATGCATATGGACGTGGCAATAGGTTTTACAGCATTAGCAGCAGCTGCAGTGGACTCGGGGACGGGTATGGGTTTGGGAATGGGAACGGCGCTTACGGGCAAGACAAGCGTGCAGAACTAGAAGAGAACAATCAAAGGAAGGTGCAGGTGTATAACCCCAATATTGCTAATGTCTGCAATCCCTTCTGCCAGCCCTGGAATGGTAACATGCCAGGATGCAATGGCCTGTCTGCAACTCATCCTGTGAATCAATGAGTTGAGGTTAGACATATGCAGGAAACTATTGCCCATATTTGTCGCACAATAAGAGGCCCTTCGGGCGTCCATCCATTCTGAGAATCCCTTATCGATTAATTTTTTTCATGTGATACTTAGTGGACTAGATCTCATATTTTCATTGATTAGAAGAAGATATTATTTTTGTTTGAGTACGACTGTCTCCTATTTATGTAACTCCTATTAATTTGACACGATGTTGTCCGTTAACTGCCAGGATTTGAGCTTGGGGCACTCGCTTTCTTTGTATAAAGTGGTCAGCATTGATCTGGCTTTTGATGTAATTTAGAATCAATAAGTGTTTGCCAATTAATGCTTATGAATTAGATTTAATATTCCCATAATTTTAGTAATTTGTCGGTATAAATCCTACTAAATTTTAAATTTTATACTACATAGAGAGTTAAGAGAATTTTATTTTTGCAAATTTTCGTTCTTGGGTGCGAATCGTTCTATTAGAGTTGATAGCGAATATTCTCATTATTTTATGCACGTAGAATGAGTAATATTCTACGACAATAAAAATTGGTCCTTAATTGTCATTTGTCCATCGCTTGAAATAACTACCAACTACTTTTTTTTTTTTTTTTATCCAAATATTTACTACCGATCAATCATATGTTTCGAGCCACTGCCAATTATCAATTAGTCTGGTTACTAATCGTTTATAAACCAAGCACTGCTTGAAGTTGAAACCACACGAGAGTCGTAGCCTTCCGTTCATCATCAAGACATACAAGAAAATCATGCGCGCACGCACACACCAGAGACCAGAGCAGTGCGAGTTAGTGGCTCTTAGTCCTAGGTTTAAAAAGTTCAAAAAGGCTGGAAACATCCGAAGTTGCTTCCACATACCAACACAGGATTTATCGAAAAAACATTCTCTGCAGGTCACACCAAAATGAGTAAGGTTATAGTTTAGTAAATTGCATTATTGTAGGGGCTCATAATTTACAATACCGTACAAAAATTAGCGTCAAGTAAATTGCACTTTCAATTCAAAGCCACCTTCACATGAGACCTCTTAAAAATCATGAGTTATAACAGCTAGTCTTTTTACTTTGTGCAGATTACTGACAATGGCAATCACATTGTCAGCCATAGCCATTCTGATGCAGAAGCAAGTCTTCGGCCAAATTGAGTCCTATTTCCGATGCCTCCGCTTCTGTTCAGCCCTTTGCCTCTTATCATCATCCCATTCTCGATCATACATCCTAAAACCTGGTTGAGGAAAAACTAAATTGAGTACTCAAAACTAAACAAACATTTTTATTACAAGGGTTGGCTCCATTGCAGTGTTTCATAAACTGGTATGATAAGAGGAAAAAGGAGAATGGCTGATTATGCGGATTGTCAGTGTGCAATTATTTCGGGACAACTCAGTTGAAGATTTTTAAATCAAACACGCATAAGCATTGCATTTAGAAAAGGGAAAAATATGCAAGTGATCCACATATTGGGTGCATGTTTATGACTGATGCAGGATGCATTTCAAGAAAGGCTTTCAAGGATACGGATCCGAATCACGACGAGCCATCTTGCTTGCTATTTCATTACCATGAATCCTCATTGGAGGCTCCTCCAAGTAACCTGAACGTTGGATCATGGCTGCTTTTCGATCTCCCCTCTCTCTTCCATCATATGACTGTGACATGCCAATAGTGAGGGAAGAAGGTGGTGCAACTGGAGTATAATCACCAGCTTCGTCTGACATGTGCTCCCTCTTAAGTTTCCGTCGCTTTGACGCTGCATTAGCATCCATTTCCTCCTTCAAAAGGTTCATTTTCTCCCTCTCCCTCTCCCTCTCCCTCTCCTCCATCTACATAAAGGAAATCATACACAATGACAGCGTTTCCACCTTCTAACTGCCGTGGTACTGATAAAAGGAACGCTAACATCAAGAACTAAGGTGTATCAATAAAGAATAAGAATAGAGCACAGCATTTGCTACTGGAAGAAACAAAAGAATTACTTGGGATACCTACAAGATCCATTCATTTTACTCTGACAGATGGTCAGAACTTCATCTGGGTCTGAATCTCCGAAAAAAAAAAAAAACAAAAAAACACAGTATCCAAAATTTCTTATTATCAAACATGGCAAGAAAATAAGCTTATAAACAAACCAACGATATGTCCAAATTCGCAACCCATAACAGTTAATGTTCTAACCTAACCACAAATGCAAAACTAGTTCAGTTCACCTCATACATTAGGATAGCAATCTCTGCACTTTGTTTGTATAGCCCCTAATTTAAAAGTCATTTCCATTCAGACCCGCAGGTCAAATACCAACTGTGATGGATTCCGTTGACATAACAAACAGGTGAGGAAACACACTTACAGCTCAGGATAAAACCAAATCAACAAAGCCACTTCTCTTTTTATTGCACCAATGCACCCCGGGGGGGAAGAGGATATATGATGTTTCATAAGAAGCTATTAAGCCAAGCAGTGCAAAATTGACTTGTGACTTCTTGAACATGCATGTGAAATGTGGCATGTAATGAATAACAGATACATACCTTCACTGATAGTCCTTCTCGTTCTTCTCGCTTTCTTTCTCGAAAGTCATCCTCTCTTCTACGTTTTATATCATCCTGTGAAACCAAGGCATTCTCTTCTGAGCGTCTTCGTTCCTTCTCTTCATGCCTTGGAGAAAGCCTCTGAGCATGCCGGGTGCCTCCAAACCTTCTATCAGCATCTTCTTCTCTTCTAGGAGCATTAACAGATTGGGGGACAACATGAGGAGGTAATGGTGGTGGTGGAGGCAAATTCTGCCCATGAAATCTCTCATCAAGATGAGGTTTTTCTAAAGATGTATCATTGTAACGCAATTTGCTTCTGTCATCTTTGGCCTTGTCAACTGGTCTATCGAATGCCCTATCAGTACCTCTCTCTTGTGCTCTCTCTGCAGAACGCTCTCTTGAATGTCTTTCCATTGACCTATCTCTTGTTCTCTCCCCTATAACATCATCCCCACGAGACTTATCAGAACGGTCTGGTCTGTCTCTGTACTCCCTTTCTCGTCTATCGCCAACCTTATCTTTTGACCTGTCAACAGGTTTTTCCATGGTCCTATGGACACTATGGTCATCAATTCCAGCTTTTTCCTGATCTACTGATCGAGCATCCATAGGCCTCTCTCTATCAGAAGATCGAGCATCACCCTCTAAATCCCGGGATTCTGAATCTCCTTTCCGGCGTTTAGTTAATCTGTCAGATTCCTCAGCAGGACTTGCCCTCTTTTGCAACTTATCACTAGACTTTGAAGCACTATCGTGTCGAGGAGAATGAACTAGTCGAGAAGTGGACTTATGCACATCCCCAACTTCGGTTGCATCATCTTTAGTGACTGCTTTGGGAGCTCCACCATCTGCTTTTAATTCAATACCATGAGCATCAGAAGCTCTTGTGGACACAGTTGAACCTTTGACTGATGCTGAAATTACATTGCCATTGGATGTGAGGGCGGAAGAAACACCAACCCCTTGCCTACCTTCTGATAAATTTGTGGGGCTGTCCTTGTCACTGACAGATGACCCAGAAGCCCTACCAACAGCTTTTCCAGGTTTGCTGTCATCCTTTCCAAGATCTTGTTTTGGCATCTTAGAAGTCGATCCAGCAACCAATTGCCGCTTAGTTGAAGCTCTCAACTGAAAACCAAAAATGCCATCAGATGCAAAGAAAAATCATTGGAAGGATAAAAAATCTTTTCAACGATGCCCAACAATAAAATCAGTAGCAGCTGTTTTTTTTAAGTCCCAAATAAACAGGAAAATCCTACCAGCAAAAGAAAATAAAATCAAATACAGAAACTAAAGTCAATCCACAAATAACCAATCATATCAGATCCTATTGGTTTATTGAGTCTATGAATACAAGAAACTTATTTTGGCACCTCTACATGCTCGACTACATCCAAGAACTTCAATCAAATAACCTAAAATTTTGCATCACAGCCAAATGCAACAAATAATTAGCTCTTTTGACCCAAACAAATAAGTGAGAGAGAGGGAGAGAGAAATGTTGAAGTTAAGAAAGATAGCTCATGAATGGACACAGATATTAAATACAGAACCAGGCAACTAGCCACAGACCATTCTCCACTAGTAAAGAATTGACTGGTGATAAGAGGCTGTTATTCACCATGCATGGAAATAAAGGCTGAAGAATAATGCAACAGCAGCCAATATAAACTTAGTGAGGCAAGGCAACTAATGCCTCAAGCCTCTCAACCAAAAATAAACTATTATGATAGATGAAGCATTCTACATGCAATATCAAACACAACAGGATGATAACCTCAGATTCAGCTGAATTCTTTGAGGCAATTCTGCCCATGCTTTCATCAACGGCTCTATTTGCTGATTCATCCATTTGTTTTTGATTTTCTGCTGCTCTTGCACCAATTTGTGCAGAAACCATGGGCTGAACATCTGACCCATTAACCAAAGAACCACCTTTGATCTTTTGATGTCCTTGATCAGATTTCACATGAGACATACTTTCCACTCTGTCCAACCTCCCATCAGTAGATTTAGTTCTGGATACCTGCTCTCTTGCCAAATTTCCAGAATCTCCAAATTGAGTTATGGTGACAGCTGCCTTTCCCCCTGTAGACTCACTCTGAGGAACATTTGGTGCAGAACTAGTTTGTGAAGCTGCTACGTTACCAGATAAAGACTTTGAAGCTGTTGATGGAGGCTTTATGTCAAGATATCCCATGCCAAATTCTTCATCTGTAACCCATGATGGCTGGACATCATGAAAGATATTAATTATACAGTAGGGGCAACGAAAATGCACAGTTGATAAACCAAAAAAAAAAAAAAAAAAAAAACTTAAAATCATCGCCTACCTTTCTGGCTGCCAAAGCTGCAGCAACACCTGTTGCCAACACCTTAAGATCCTCTCTTTCATCGCTTTTGATTCTAGTTACCTATATGGAGAGCCAGAAAATGGAGTGCAGAAGTTATGTTTTATAAGTACAGTGGAAAATAAATGACAGAAGATTGTTCTCATAGAACTTACTCTCTTTTCAAGGTTAATCCCACTTCTTTTGGTAACTGGGAAAACACCAGAAATTTTCGTCAGTAAAATAAGAGCATTTCGAAT
>JAFFZT010000246.1:0-21653 GCA_019804595.1 Bruguiera parviflora | reverse complement strand
CTGACATTGGTTTTGGTCTTTTTGATGCATTTGAGCACTGTAAATGAAGCTCTGCTTAATCAATTCAGCACTCTTTGTTTTTTGGTTTAGCAATTGTTGAGTACTCTTTTGAATTTGAATTTGGCCTTCGGTGAATTTTGAAGGTTGGAGTCACCATTTTGTGTCTAAAAGAAGCTATCACCTGATAATTCCAGAGGAGGATGAGTGGAAGAAGCGTCTAAGAAAGTTGTCCCTTGAGCTTGAATCCCACCTATTCCATGCTGTTATTCACTGCAATGGCTTTGGCCATTTACTCTGCATCAACAGGATTGAAGAAAGCTCTAAACATCCCCATGGAGAAGAACTAATGAATCTCTGGGACCATCTTTGCACCATTCTCCAAACCCGGTATAGAGAAACTTAATTGATGACAAGCACAATAAGTTGTTGTTAGCTAGCTTTGTAATCAAAGTTGAATTTTAATATTAGTTATTGTCATGGTTAGAGCTGATGTTAACTTTTTATTTTGTGCTTAGTGAAATTTCAGTGCTCGATCTTTCAAAGAAGGGATCAATTGATCTGAGATTGCTTCATGGGGTGGCATATAGGCGTCCATGGTTTGGATATTGGGGTTACGAGTTCTGCCGTGGAAGCTTTGGAGTTTCTGAGCAGCATTATGACAGAGCCATAGATATTCTCAGCTCAATAGACCTCAGTAAGATTGTCCATGACTTCTTGGAGACTAAGAAGGGTAAATTGATTAAAGAAATCATTCAGACTTATAGAGATGCCAGTGAGTCCCAACTGGTGACTATTAGTGATTTGCTCCAATTCATACTTGCTTTCAAGTCCAAATCCTCGTTCCAAAATAAAAAGTTCATGGCTTCAGCTGCAACATCATCAAAGTTCTCAAGTAAAACAATCCACCAAGACAAAATTCACTATTTGAGTGATGCTTCTCATCAAGGCAAGTCTTCCGTGGTTAGGACTTCAGCCAAATGTGATTCACTTAATTCTTTTGTTGCTAGAATGGATGGCAGATGGCCTTCCAGAAGATTGGAGTATGCAGTAAAAGTGATTGCTAATACACTGGAAGCAAATGGAGCTGAAATGTGTCGACAAGAGCTGCGGGATGCGGTTAGAGAGCACATTGGTGACACAGGTTTGATTGATTATGTTATAAAAAACATTAATAAGGTCACTGTGGACAACTGGATTATTAATCGTGCCATCAACCCAGCTACTAAATTGTTGGAGTTTTCACTTAAACCTGTTGCCAATGGAGAAAACTTCAGAATGAAGATTGAGCCACAAACTGACATTCAATCTCCAGAGCAAGGACCAAATATCTACGAGGATCTGCTATTCTTGTACAATAATGTCATATTGGGGTACCCCGAGAATCATTTAGTTGGTCTAGCATCAAGTGCAGTCTTGAATAGCAAACATTTTTTGAAGAAGTGGCAAGTTAAGGGTAATGCTGAAGACATGTTGCTCCGGCTGGTTTGTCAAGTTAGGCCAAGTTATGATGAGTTGATGGATAAGTTGACTCGGCCATTGCCACCGGGTGAGCTGGTAGTCCTCCCACAATCAGTTGGAGCAAGTGAGCTTAAGGCGAAGTTGCAATGTGCACTAAGGGACACATATTGTATAATGGACAAGTTTACTGTGAATGATATAAAGATTGCTAAGTTGAAGGGAAGGGAAGGCCAAGATCTGCTAGCCTATGCTGCTGAGCAAGGTTTGCAGGCTTGGGTGATGGGTTCTGGACTAGATTTGGGTACAAGTTTAAGGTATCAAGGTGGGGTCGACGAATGGACAGTAGATTGCTTGTGTGGGGCCAGGGATGATGATGGGGAGAGAATGGTGATATGCCATGTTTGTCATGTTCGGCAGCACACAACGTGCAATAGCATTGAGAGAGATGAAGCTGCGCCTTCCGCATTTGTGTGTCGCAGGTGCAGTCATGGAAGAAGCATAATTAGGTAATGAGTTTGTAGGTGTAGCTGTGGAATCTGGCTTAGATCACTAATTCTTTGCTTTCAAGTCACATTCCTAATGCCCAGTGTAGCAGGGTTTGGATTTTTTTTTTTTTTTGGGGGGGGGGGTTTAGAAATTAGAATTATCAAATGTTCAAGTGGCTATCAATTAAGCTGGTTGATATTCACTTACATTGTTTTTGCGCTCACACTGAAAGCTGGACGGGCAAATGCTTGGTGGTGTCCAATATTCTTGCAGATTATTGTAAATGAAGATTTGAGGTGGCCAAAGCATTCAGAAGGTCTCTTGTATCTGTCTCTAGTTGTATTAATGGTTTTGTGTTTGCTATTACTATCTCTTCAGTTGTATTGTTGACTTGGACTTGGTGTTTTCTTGTTAGCCTGTTCATGCTGGCGTAGAAGCACTGAATATGTTTTACTGTCAATTTTTGTTCTTCGTTTCAAGATTTTATTAATTTACACATCAACTCAGACTAAATAAATTTTCTACTAAGCAAGTTCAAGGGAAGGCCATCTCAATTATCAAATGTGAAAAACTCTATTCTTATGCTTGCTTAACCACATTTTTGTAACCCTATTATAGAAAAGAAAAAAATAAATAAAGGGAAATGCAGTGTATTTAAAAAAAATAATAAACATAAAAAATAAAAACTCTTCAGTACATTCTGGTAGCCCTTTCTTTTGTTTATTACGTCATTTGAATAGTACTTGTATTTACTGGTGTTGCCTCTGCAATACTGAAACGACGGGGCACCGGGAGGCAATATTAAAGGTTAATTACCCTTCGAAAATCAAAGGCAATGGCTGGATGCATTAATGACCTAATTGCAAATTAGAATTTGCCGGCGCCATTTGGGAAATAGCAGCAATTAAGACGTTTCATTAAGAGGTCCTTCGGTTTATATAGTTCGAAATTAAAATTGAAATAAAAATAAAAATAAAGTAGAATTGAAAATGAAATAGTTAATTTAAGTATAAAGAAGTAGAGACAAATTGTTACAATTATGCTCTCACAGTACTAAAACAACATTGTTTCATAATTACTTTGTATTTATTATCACTCGGCAACTATAAAACTTATTTATTGTGAAAGAAATTAAAACTTAAAAAGAATGGACTTTTAATAATCCAATTTTTTTTTCTAAATTTTTAATTTATACGAAGAAAATTAATATTTAAGAAGTATTTTAAATTATTTCACTTCTTTTTTACTAAAAAATTACTTTAAAAAAATATCTCTAATTTATTCTATTAGTTTAAATTATTTTTTTTCTTTCTCTTCTCTTTTTTTAATGTATTCTTGTCAATTTAGTGAAAAAAAAAACACAGTAATATAAATAATAGATTAAATGTTTTATTTTTAACCTATTTTCTTTTTATCTTTTAGCATAAGTAGGTATCAGATAAAGAAATTAGTAAGTCTCTTACTTGTTAAATTATAGCAAAATAAAAATTATTACAACTAAACTACAATAAGTGATTTTTTGCAGAACATCTCAATTAATATTGATAGACATTTGATCAACATAAATCAAGAACATAAGTTATCTAAAACTAATAAAAATTATCAATGACTATAAAACAAAATTTTTATATTAGTAAACATTACAACCTAAAGGAATCATTTGATTCATTAAGAAACTATGATGAAAACTCTATCTAGTAACCATATGGTCATTTCAACTAAATTTCAAATAACTAATAAATTTAAAAAGGCATTCTTTACCAACATAAATAGTTAGACATATAAGAATGTTAATACCTAAAATGGATCAATTGTTTATATGACTCACCATTATGTCATATAAAGAAGAAAAAAGAAGAAAACAAAAAAAAAAGAAATGTACATAGAACTAAAGATAAAATCCTTTTTGACAATTTAAGCTAAATAAATATGAAAACATAATTAGTAATATAATTCATGAATTTATTTATTTTTTTTATAAAAAAAGACTAAAGAGATGTAAACATATAATTTGTGACTAACAAAGTCAAAATGCAAGTAGTTAGGATTTGGAATTAAGTGGAGAATACAAAAAAGAAAGCACGATGATGAAAATAGGTTTTAAATCATTTAGGGTTTTACATTGAATAGAGAGTAGCAATACTCAGATTAAATTGAAAGATCATTTAAGGCTCAAATCAAAAGGAGCAACATTGAGGTGAAATTAAAAGATCATTTCATATTGTTGGTAAGCTTGTTAAATTACTAAATTAAGCTAATAAGAATAACATTAAGTCAAATTAAAAGATCATTTAAGGCTCTAATCAAAGGGAGCAACACTAAAATTAAATAGAAAGGTTATTTTAGATTGTTTAAGGTTTGAGAGAAATCAAAAGATCGTTTAAGAATCAAATTGTTTTAAAGTAATAAGTAATACTAAATCATTACTTGCATCACATTTTGATATGAAGGATTTGAAAGAAGTAAGCGTCATTTTAAGAATAAAGATTTATAAGACTTTTAATGATATATTTTTATCATAAGAGTATTACGTAGAGAAACTTCTTAAAAAATATAAATATTTTAATGCGAAACTAGTTTTCATACCTTTTGATGCAAATGTGAACTTATGAAAATACAATGATGATTATGTATTTCAATTTAAGTATACTCAAATTATAGGTAGTTTAAAGCATTTAATGAATTTTACGCATTTTGATAATATATATGTTTTGTGTAAACTAAACAGATATACACATAATTCAAATCATAATTATTAAAATATTTTAACAAGAATTTTAAAATATTTAAAAGGTATTATGAACTACATTCAAATCATAATTATTAAAATGTTTTAATAAGAATTTTGAAATATTTAAAAAGTACCATGAATTACAATATATCCTATCGTAGATTTTTTGTTGTATTACAAGTGTATATTAATGCTAATTGAATATCTAAATCAGAAGAGATAAATTTCATAAATGACTTTATATTTATTTTTAAAAATGGAGCAATTACTTGAAAGTCAATCGAGTAAACATTTATTGTGTGATTTATAATAAAATTTAAGTTTATAACATTAGAAATGGTTAGTATAAAGGTAAATTGGTTGAGAAACTTTCTGATAGATATCTTATTGTAAGCAAAGCTAACATCATTAATGTTAATGCATTATAATAGCCAAGTCCTTATTGCTCAAGCAAAAAGTAAGTTATATAATGAAAAGAACAAGTATATTTATCTAAGAGATAAATTAGTAAAATAATTATTGAATAATAAAGTAATGTCACTCAATTTTATAATGTCTAATGTGAATTTGGTTGATTATTTGACTAAGCCATTAAGCATAAAGTTAATAAACAAATATATTGAGAAAAATAGGACTTATACCTATATAATATAATTAAGAGTAATAAGAACCCAACTCATATGATAGAAAATTTTTTGAAATAAGTTTATATGGATAATAACAAATTGTTGATTGACTTTATGTATATTATTAAAATTGTAAAAACCCTTTTTATGATATAGACAATACAATAATTTTAATATTTAGAGACTTAATGACTTCTATAATTGTTATGGGTAGTGTGTCAGTAGAATATACACTTGATAAATTCAAATATATCAGAGTAGAGTGGGGCAAGATCTTTAGAACTTTCATGAAAATAAACTAGGTGAGTATAATCAAATAGTATAATTTTAAAGAATATAATATGGAGATAAATTTATTATTATTCATTAAGAAGTTATTGTTTATAAAAAATTTTATTTTGCTATCTTTCTAAATATTAAAATTTATACATTTCAATTTTTGATTCATAGGTCGAAAGACACTAAAGTTGATGTATTTTATATTCATTGGTTAACTTAACAAAATTCAACCTTTTAAAATATATGAAAAAATATTGAAAAATAAGTATATTTTAGAAAATTTACATCTTATATTAGAAATGAGTAGTTTTATTATTTTTATTTATAAGATAATATTTATTTTATATTTTACAAAATAAAAAAGACCTAAGAAAATTTTCACACATAAAAGAATAACCCAAAAATTAAGTCTAATATAAAAGGCTTCGTACGATTCCATGCATTCAATATAAAGGTCCTTCTTAACCCAAAGTTTTTTGAGAATTTTTAGACCGTATTAATCAAAGTAATTATTTTTAATTAATTAGTTTTAATTATTAAAAAATTATTATAATTAAATAATTATCAATTATTATTTTTATTTTTAATATTTATTTGTATGAAATATTAAATTAGAAGTAATATAAAAAATTATTTTTTTATTTATATACACTTAAAAAATATTTTTTATTATTTTTTATCTTATTAAAAATTATTAAATTAACTAAATTATATATATATATTTTTTTTACTTTGAGGTGCATAATTTAATTTTGTTTGCATCTATATTATGTATATAACTTTATTTTTAATAGAAAAATATATATATAAAGTGAGGAAAAAATAAAAAGAACTTTTGGGTGCTACCTTTTTAATTAATGACCATCCAAGATGACAAAATTTTATGGTAGTCTTTACTTTCTTTTGATGGACTTAATTCACTACGTGTCACGTCACTCTAGTCCTCATTATCTATATATATATCTACTTGGTGAGAAATTTTTTTTATTTAAAAAGCATAATTTTATCTACTTGAACTTTGAGAATTAACCGAGACAAACGAGGCTTGTTAAATCAGAGGTTACATAACCATCTTGTGAATACTTAGTGTTGATTTCCATAATACTAACTATTTTGACCTATTGATATACTTTTTCTAATGATTTTGACTCCAATTAAATTTTTTATCTGAAAAATAAAAATGCTAATGACCCAAAATTAAACTTATCCTAAGGAATTGATACAAAGTGACAAATGAAACCGTTTCACGATCCGGTTTGAACTAGAATTAGCTCCTAAATCAAAATACAATATTCAGTTTCTTTTTTCCGTCGAATCAAAATCGTTTTTTAAAAAATCAACAAAAATTGCCATACATAATAAATTTCAGGGCTGTATCCTAACCTCTTTTTTTTTTTTTTGTTTTTTTAAATTGCAAAAATGGGAAACGGTGTTCACAGTGCCATTAAGGGGTATTACGCACCATCAAAAAAGTAGATCATCGTTCTTGACAGGGGAGACCCCAGTGCAGCTCAACTCAGAGGCCAGAGTATTGGCTTTTGTATCTTAAGCTCTCCAAGCATGTCCTGCATTATAATATTGGAGCATGGTTGCTGCAGAACCCCATTGGAGTTTCCTCTAGAAGAGCTACGGCAACTGGATAAGCCACAGCATGGTTCCTGCTGATTCTGATTGTGCGATTCACACTAAACCCCTTAAATTGTAGAGTATCCCTCTATAATTCCAATTTGCATCCTACCGCTCCCTACGGGGGAACATCCAGAAATATGCACTGTCAATGGATTCGTAACAAAGACGAGTAGAAGAGGCCATGACAGGGAACTCTAATTTTCTTACACAGAGTACTACTATTTCATACATGTCCTTCGTATATGTCACCTCCTAACGTGTGTGCATAAATCAGTTGCAATTTATGTACGCAACTGCCAAATTTAGGTGTTGGGAATTTACAGCTGGGGAATATGATACTCAAATTCTGCAACTTAGGCCCTGTTGATTTTCTTATCGATAGTAGTAAAAGATACATGAAAAGAATCGTAAGTAAAACTGGACTTGAAAAAAAAAAACCAGGGGCATTGTTACAGGTGGAAATGCCTTCTCTAACCAGGACATTGGATTGATATCCTCACTAAGGGAAACCATGAACCATAAGTCTTCTCTACAGAATCTCCAAAACTGAAGTTGAAGCAATTGTTATTATTACCCGTGGAAATGCTGTGATAAATACAATAGCCCAGAAACAGAACACTTTAAAGGAAAAAACTTGGAAGGCCTGTTAACACTTAAGACTTACCCTAGCAGGACCAGCACTTATCACACAACCAAATACTCCAGAATTAACTTCAAGCATAAAACATACTACAACGTCATAAGACTAGACATTAGACCAATCCTTCCTTTACTCATCTGCCAAGAAGAAGATGGTAGGCTTCTTTGGTTCGGTGATTTCCACCGTTCCTTCCAACATCTTAGCAACTTTCCCCATTGACGGCCTTGCGTCTGGCCAGTCCTGAAGGCACCACATTGCCGTCTTCACCATCCGATCCACCATGTCAAAATGCATCCTACCATCATACTGGTGCTTAATTTGATGGTCCAAAATGTCCTCCACTTTGGTCTCCCTGTACAACTTGTCAAACACCCACCTAGGAAAATACCAATCCTCACTTTCCATAGCAGAACCTTGAATTTCAAAGTTCCTAGAACCCGTGACAATTTCTAATAGCACCATTCCAAAGCTATACACATCGGCCTTGGGAGTGATCGGATCACTCTTGATCCATTCTGGTGCCATGTACCCTCTGGTCCCGCGGATCCGAGACATGCTCACCATGTCTTCCTTCTTTCTCAGCTTGGCCAACCCAAAATCCGAGATCTTGGGGCAAAAATCATCACCCAAGAGTATATTTTCGGGCTTTATGTCACAATGCAACACCCACTCCAAACACTCCTCGTGCAAGTACGCAATTGCTCTAGCTACACCAAGGGCAATCCGGTATCGAATCCCCCAGTCAAGCATGGGCTTTGGACTACTGATCGTCATAGGACCCATCTCCATCTCCCCCCCTAACGATGAAGTCCGGCCCATGGGGAACAGGTACTTATCAAGAGAACCATTAGGAACATATTCATAGACCAGAATCCTTTGGCCTTTCTCAGCACAATAGCCCCATAACCTGACCAAATTGAGATGGTGCATCCTGGCAATAATAGTAACCTCTGCCCAGAACTCAGCATCCCCTCCAGTGACATGTTTCAAGCACTTGACTGCAACAACTCGCTTGTCAGGCAGCTCTCCCTTGTATACATCACCAAATCCGCCTTTGCCTATTGCATTAGAGAACCCATTTGTTGCTGCTTTGAGTTCTGCATAAGTAAACCTTTTAGGCCCACCAGCAGGCAGGAGTTCAAGGCCTAACGTCCGAGCCATGTCCCTATATTTGATGAACTTTTTCAGGAAGGCCCAAAAGAAAAGAACCCCAGAAATCAGTTCAGCAGCAAATAGAGTGCATATTATGGCAATGTTTCTAGTCGTTGTGTTGGTTTCTTCGGGTGGGAAAGGAAGGCTTATGTTAACAGGGCAAGTGGTACTCAACAAGCTTGTCATACCATTGAAATTCGATTGATCTGTCTCAGAAATGTCCACTCGCAAGAACATGGCTCCTTGTGATCCTGGAGACCAGTAGCCATAAAGCAGCCTGTCAAGCCGAAGATTACAGAAACCTTGGCCATCATACTTGAACAAGAATCCGAGACAATTGTTTCGAGCCAAGCATCTTGCTTCGCAATCAGAAAAGTTTCTAGCTTTCGGATATGACTCATTTGCTCCATGAGTGAAATTGACATAATCAAGCCTAAGAAACTTGGTTTTTGCAGAAAGCTCGACTTTCCTAACACACCCATGATCCAGACCCATAGAATTAGTCTTGAATCCAGCAGGACACTTGCAGGAAGTGGAATTTGAAAAGCCATCGTTCACGCAGATAGCATTAGGCCCGCATACCCCATTAACTCTGCACAACTCTTGCACTGCTTGCCAAGCAGCAAACCACTCACCAGTAATCCAATCAAAGCTATAAACTCTCAGAATACCATCGTTGTCGAGGGTCAACCTCCGCGGCCTGGGTTCTCCATAATCAGCACTAATGATTGCAATTGAATTGGCTTGCTGCACACTTCCATCGCTTTTCAGTTTCAAAAACGCATTGCCGGAGATCCAGTAACTATCAGAACCGAAAACAAGAGATGTAGAGTTCGAGAATTTGAATTTACCGTTCTTGGAGAGAAGTTCTTTTCCAGTTATGGGCTGGTCAGGCAAGAAGGTGTCAGTGGGATAATTAAAACTCTCCCAGTTGGCAAAAATAAGATTCCCATCATCACCTAAAGAGAGCTTATTGGCGCTGGAATTTCCTTTGGCTCCAGCAGGCCACAGATTTGAACCTGAAGGAGATGCGGTCAAAAGAAGCTCACTGCGGTTGGTGATGACCAGAGAGGCAGAGCTGCCAAGCGGAGAAGCCTCCCCATTGGCAGACCAAACCGCGGTCTTTTGGGACAAATTTAAGTACCAAACCGAGAAAGTGAACTGATTTGTGGAAGTGGGTAGTGCCAGAAATCCCGCCGCGAAGGTGGAGCTGGGAGAGCGGAGAGTTCTGTTTTGGGTTGGAAGCCATGGGGGGTCTGAGGAAGAGAAAGATGTGAGTTGTTCTGAGCATGATGGTGAAGGATAACAGAGAAGAGCCAAGAGGAGGAAGAAGGGCACCATTGTTTGTGCTTTTGTTTCTCCCTTGCTCTCGCCGCTGATTTTAATGGCGGCTTGGCGTTGACGGGAGGCTTGTTGACTTGGAATTTTCACGGCCAGAGTCCCCCACACGAAAAAGACTCGAGCAAATAATGCTATGTGAATTGTATTCTAGCTAGCTCGGGGGGAGAAATTATTTATTTATTTATCCCATTCCACCGTCTTTTCCATGCAGTTCTCCAAGTAGATTAATAATTTAGATTAATTAAATACTTTACATATATTTTTTTTTATAAATATAAATTATTTTATTTTCAATAAATATCCTTTATTATGCAATATAATATTATAAATAAATTATATAAAAAAAATTAAAATGAAAATCAGCTCGATACTAATGCCCCTATGCAACCGAATATAAGTCACCACCTGACTCCCTCTTGGAAGCTCGAGACTTTGAATTCAACGGACACCACCCTCTGTTTTTTCTTTTTTTTTTTCTTTTCGTGAATGGCAATTATATAAAGGAAAAATCTAAATGAATGTAAAAATAATAAATATAAATAATTTTTATACCGCACAACTTAAAATTAAAAATGCCGTACCGTGCGCGACACGGGACATTCACTCCATGGGCACCCCCTCTCAATGCTGTATTCAATGCTCCACAAACCCGACCTTTTATCAATTATTTTGCCAGGGCCCTGGGAGTCTTTTACCCCAGCGGGGTTTTCACAAATTCAACCCGTTCCTTCCCCCGGAACGGACAAGGGTTCGCCGGCGTTGCCCCTTTTGACAATGTCAACTCCTTCGGACGATTCGGCTCTCAATTCCAAGGAGTTCAATAATTAATTCCAAGTTGTTCATCGATGAAGTGTCGTGCCTTTCCAGACTCTTGGAACTATGGAATTGCTTGTCCCGGTGTTTTGATGATGGCCAACGGGAAAACAAACGTCCAGCCCCCTCTTTGTTTTTGTTTTTTCTTTTTGTTCTTTTTTGGCGCTTTTAATTTTCCTTCTTCTTCTGTGCACTAAGATTTGTTATCTTGTCGTGTGCATGTGCGGGGAAAGAAGTAAAATCTTGTCGATGATGTGAAATATAAATATCGTGGATTTTAAGATTTTATATCTTTTCATAATTATAAAAAATGATGTACCTTTAATTCATTTTGAATTCGTAGAATTTTTTATGCCAAAAAGACTTTCTAAATTTTACAAAGTGTGAAGATAATTTTTTTTTTCAATATTCTAGTTATAAATAATTTTATCTTAAAATTATTATATTAAAAAATAAAAATATACTAAAAATTAAGGTTAAAATATTGTCATCTTTAAGAAAATATTTATTTTCATAATTATACAATTAAAGTTAAAATTATTTTTCTTATAATATAAAATAAAATATATTTAATTATAATTTATATTATTAAAATTAAACTTTTAAGAAATTATTTGTATTTATAAAATTATTTTACTAAGAAATAATATTTTTCACTAGTTTCTCCTTTAAATAAAAAAATTCACATGTATAATAGTCTCATAATTATTTAACTATGAAAAATATCTTTTAAATTTATTATATACAATTATTTTAACATATTTTTGTAAAACAAATGTATAACTATTAAATATAACTTATTTTTATTTTAAAAATATTTTAACATAATATAAATTCATATCGTGAAATTAGCTATGTTCATGTATTATAACTATGGTGTAAAAAGCATCAAAAGTAATGACATTTGGTTGGTGATTTATATTTTTTTAAAAAAAATTATAACTTACTTATGAAGTCTATTTAAAATAAAAATAATAATAAATTAAATTTATATAATATAAAATTATGAATAAATTATACTTATAAAAAAGATGAATAAATATAATAAATACTTAATATCAAAACTAGTTAATTTGAATTAATACAAAATTTTTTATATAAAAAAGTAAGGAGAGAATTACAAAGTAAATATATGTTATATAAGATAAGAGCCAAAACACACTAATGTTTTAACATTTATAAATTAAGAATGTCAAAGAATTATCAAATTCGAAATGCATAAAGTAATCTTTATATGGTTTAGATTAGAGAATGTACCAAACATGAAGGGCTGATTTTAAGGGAGCATTTGGTTAAGACTAGTTTTATTGGGAATAAGAATAAGTGATTATTATTCTTAATATTTGGTAAAAGAAAATCTCATTCCAATTATCTTATTTATGGAAATAATATTCCTTTATACATGATAATCACCATTTATCTACCCTACTTAATTAATCACATTTACATTCTCTTTTTTCATTTCTTTACAAGATAGATAAAATTTAATAAAATATTTATATAATATATTTATATAAAATAAATATAACAAATAAATTTTATAAATAAAAATAATAAAAATATTTTTTATTAAATATTTTTAAATTATGATATTAATTAAATTATCAATAATATTAATAATGTTATAATAAGAAAAAAATTTGTAAATGGCTCAATCAAAGTAAGTTGCTCTTTATGTTTGATACATAAAATACATCTAATATATAATTATAATTTTTATTCTTTAATTTGATGAAAATTTACCTATTTTTCATCACTAAAATACTATTCTCATTAATAAATTTGATTGCGGAATAGATTAACTCATCAAAATCAACAAAAAACTCTTTTTTTTTTATACATGTAATTGGTATACTCAATATTAAGATACGATGTATTATAATTTGACATTTCAATCACTATAATAATAAAACGGGCATGATTTTCATCGTCTAAATCTCTCTCTTATGTACAATAAGTTATCTAATTATTCTTTTTTAACCTACATTTATTATTTTAATTACCATACTTGTAACATCAATAACACTTAACATTATGTTTGCCATATCTTCCTCTACCATAACCTCTTCATCAACTTTGGCCTCGACCTCTTTATGTCTACATCTCCTTATAACAATCAAGAGGGCTTGATTTCCATCATCTACATCTCTCTCTGGTATATAACAAGCTATCTAATTATTTTCCTTTGACTTGCATTTATGAGTATAACAATCGTATTTATGACATCAATAACACTTAACATTATGTTTGTCATATCTTTCTCTACCATTGCCTCTTTTATCGACTTTGGCCTCGACCTTAATCTTAACCTTAACCTATTTATGGCTAGTTTGATCTCCTTTAATCATTGTATTGATTGTCTCCACCTCAATAAATGTTGTAATTATCTCTTTGACTTTGATTCTTAAAGAAGTTATCGTCATATCCTTATCCTTTATCAGGAGAGAAATCGTAGTAAAAGCTTAACATTGAAGCACTTGCTTTGCTAACTTCTAAATGTACTTTTTATTAATGTGCAATTTATAAACTTATAATGTGCTCGTTAGTTTATCAATTGACATTTATGACAAATCATATACTTTTTCTATTATGATCATAATATACTTGTATTATGGTGTGAATGCCACAAGTTCTTTTTAGCTTTTAGCTAATCATTTAACTATTTTTCATTAATTCTTACTTGATTTATTAGAATAATAATTTTACTTATATAAATTAAAATTATTTTCAAAATTTCAATTTATAAAAGTTCAAATTAATGTCATAAAATTTAAAATTTTTCATATTTAACTTTATTTGTGCCTTATAATGATATTGTTAAGATATATCATACTTCTTTAGGCAAAGTTACCTTTGTAATTTTTTAAAAAAATTCATCATATCTTTTTATTTTTCTTTTATAACATGAATAACTTTTTGTATTTTGATTGTATTTATTACAAATTATATAATTCTTTTTTTTTTTGATATTTAGTAATTTATTATAATTAAAAAATATTATATTTGTAAATATTATTAATTTTAATTTTTTTTATTTGTAATGAGAATTAAAATTGAGATTGTATTCTTATTTTCCAAGTCAACACCTAACTTATTATTATTATTTTTTTAATATGCCCCAAACTTTTATTTTATTTTATTTTTTAATTTGGCCCATTTTTTATTCTTGGTCAATATTCACTCTCGGCGTTCCTTCAGTACGCGACAACAACTACCAGCGATGGAAGTTGGTGCCAGCGACGGAAGGGGGAGCAGGGATGACAAGGTTGGTGGTTCGTGCAATGGCAGCCGAAAGGTGACCAACTAGAAGAGGATGAATGATGTCGATAAAAGTGAGCAGCGGAGGTGCTTTCCTTTTCTGATGGTTTTCTAGCAAACATTCAACGTGTTGATCATTGTGTTGCGTAATCGGTGGCCTCTGAGTGGAGATTGTTGGGTTTTGAGCGACGACAACGAGTGGCAGCTTGGGCCTTAAATTTTTTTAGATCTACAATAATGCAGGCGGTTTTAGAGCACATAAAGGCCGAAAATAGGCTTATTGACATCCAACGATGGGGGATACGACTTCCGGCAAGATAGATGACAACTTCTGGTGGCACATGGTGTTCGACAGCGGTGGTCCGGTGACAGCATGAGGTGGCTGACAATGGCTCCGGTGACTTCTGTAACTCCGAAGATTGCTTTGATTAATCATTCTGCTCGCCTTTGATAGACAGATAGGAACTTGTGATAGGGCGTGCAGCAGCCCAAGGTGGTGGTCCAGCAACGACAAGCGGTGGCAAACAGTGACTCCAGCGACTTTGGTAACTTTGGTGGCTTTCTATGCAACTTCAGTGACCCTACTGACTATTCCGATAAGACAGACATTTCTTCTTTATTTATATTTTATACTCAGGAAAGTTTTCTGTGCTCTGAAAGAGCACAGCTCCGTAAGCTATGCGAAAATTGCCACTGTAGCAGGGTTTTGTGACATTGATGGCATAATTGTTAAGTCAACGGCTCCGGACGATCTACCATTGTCGGAGAAGTACGTTCACGAGCTGTTGAACATATTCGCCATCTCTCCCTCTTCATTTCACTCTTTTTCCATCAGCTTCACCCGCCGGTTTGGGAAAACTCACTGCTGGAAAGTTGCACTTAGGTGCCTCCTCCTCCTCCACCGCTTGCTCCGGTCCTTGCCTGAAAACAGCCCCTTTAGGGCCGAACTATTGTGGACTAGATCTCGCGGTTTTCTTTGTCTATATCCGTGTAAATTCCGCGACGAGTCATCCTCAACTCCTAAAGATTACACACTTTTTATCAGATGCTATGCCCATTTACTGGATGAAGCTTTGGATTGCTTTTCCTTGGAAAGCAAGGCAATAGAAAATCAGGAAGAGGATGACGAAGAAGTGAGCTTACAGGATAAGATGAAAAAAGCGGGCACTTTGCTTGAAGTTTTGCCACAACTTCAAAGCCTAATAGATCGAGTCATGGACTGTAGCCCAACTGGGATTGCGGCAAAAAGCTTCATTGTTCAATCAGCAATGAAACATATCATTCGCGATAGTTTCAAGTGTTACAGAACTTTTCGGAAAGAGATCGTATTGGTTTTGGACAATATGTTACAAATTCCATACAGGAGTTCTATCTTGGCTTTTGGCATTTACAACAAAGCAGCCTTGCAGGCAAACCAGCTTTGTGAGTTTTATGAATGGTGCAAGGCAAAGGGTTTGTGTGGCTCATATGAATACCCTTTTATAGATAGAATTCCACAGATACAGACTCGGCTTCTTGAGGCTTTTCTCGATGAGATGTGGCGGCTTACGGATCAGTCAGCGACATCAACTACTACATCACCTTCGTGGTTGTCGTCTTCGTGTGTAGAAGATCATGGGGACAATAAGCTAGTAGTTGGAAGAGATGTTGCAGTTAGCACCCAATGGGTGAAATTCGAAGAAACTAATACTTCAAGGAAAATTGAGGATGAAGAAGACATTATGGCGCCCTTAATTCGTTTTGAAGATGACGAAAATGACAACTGGGAGGCCTTGCTAGATGCTTCACTTCACCACTTTCCTCGCGTTCCTCAAGATAACTTGTTGATCTGTAGTCCTGCAGCTGTCCATGCATATGGACGTGGCAATAGGTTTTACAGCATTAGCAGCAGCTGCAGTGGACTCGGGGACGGGTATGGGTTTGGGAATGGGAACGGCGCTTACGGGCAAGACAAGCGTGCAGAACTAGAAGAGAACAATCAAAGGAAGGTGCAGGTGTATAACCCCAATATTGCTAATGTCTGCAATCCCTTCTGCCAGCCCTGGAATGGTAACATGCCAGGATGCAATGGCCTGTCTGCAACTCATCCTGTGAATCAATGAGTTGAGGTTAGACATATGCAGGAAACTATTGCCCATATTTGTCGCACAATAAGAGGCCCTTCGGGCGTCCATCCATTCTGAGAATCCCTTATCGATTAATTTTTTTCATGTGATACTTAGTGGACTAGATCTCATATTTTCATTGATTAGAAGAAGATATTATTTTTGTTTGAGTACGACTGTCTCCTATTTATGTAACTCCTATTAATTTGACACGATGTTGTCCGTTAACTGCCAGGATTTGAGCTTGGGGCACTCGCTTTCTTTGTATAAAGTGGTCAGCATTGATCTGGCTTTTGATGTAATTTAGAATCAATAAGTGTTTGCCAATTAATGCTTATGAATTAGATTTAATATTCCCATAATTTTAGTAATTTGTCGGTATAAATCCTACTAAATTTTAAATTTTATACTACATAGAGAGTTAAGAGAATTTTATTTTTGCAAATTTTCGTTCTTGGGTGCGAATCGTTCTATTAGAGTTGATAGCGAATATTCTCATTATTTTATGCACGTAGAATGAGTAATATTCTACGACAATAAAAATTGGTCCTTAATTGTCATTTGTCCATCGCTTGAAATAACTACCAACTACTTTTTTTTTTTTTTTTATCCAAATATTTACTACCGATCAATCATATGTTTCGAGCCACTGCCAATTATCAATTAGTCTGGTTACTAATCGTTTATAAACCAAGCACTGCTTGAAGTTGAAACCACACGAGAGTCGTAGCCTTCCGTTCATCATCAAGACATACAAGAAAATCATGCGCGCACGCACACACCAGAGACCAGAGCAGTGCGAGTTAGTGGCTCTTAGTCCTAGGTTTAAAAAGTTCAAAAAGGCTGGAAACATCCGAAGTTGCTTCCACATACCAACACAGGATTTATCGAAAAAACATTCTCTGCAGGTCACACCAAAATGAGTAAGGTTATAGTTTAGTAAATTGCATTATTGTAGGGGCTCATAATTTACAATACCGTACAAAAATTAGCGTCAAGTAAATTGCACTTTCAATTCAAAGCCACCTTCACATGAGACCTCTTAAAAATCATGAGTTATAACAGCTAGTCTTTTTACTTTGTGCAGATTACTGACAATGGCAATCACATTGTCAGCCATAGCCATTCTGATGCAGAAGCAAGTCTTCGGCCAAATTGAGTCCTATTTCCGATGCCTCCGCTTCTGTTCAGCCCTTTGCCTCTTATCATCATCCCATTCTCGATCATACATCCTAAAACCTGGTTGAGGAAAAACTAAATTGAGTACTCAAAACTAAACAAACATTTTTATTACAAGGGTTGGCTCCATTGCAGTGTTTCATAAACTGGTATGATAAGAGGAAAAAGGAGAATGGCTGATTATGCGGATTGTCAGTGTGCAATTATTTCGGGACAACTCAGTTGAAGATTTTTAAATCAAACACGCATAAGCATTGCATTTAGAAAAGGGAAAAATATGCAAGTGATCCACATATTGGGTGCATGTTTATGACTGATGCAGGATGCATTTCAAGAAAGGCTTTCAAGGATACGGATCCGAATCACGACGAGCCATCTTGCTTGCTATTTCATTACCATGAATCCTCATTGGAGGCTCCTCCAAGTAACCTGAACGTTGGATCATGGCTGCTTTTCGATCTCCCCTCTCTCTTCCATCATATGACTGTGACATGCCAATAGTGAGGGAAGAAGGTGGTGCAACTGGAGTATAATCACCAGCTTCGTCTGACATGTGCTCCCTCTTAAGTTTCCGTCGCTTTGACGCTGCATTAGCATCCATTTCCTCCTTCAAAAGGTTCATTTTCTCCCTCTCCCTCTCCCTCTCCCTCTCCTCCATCTACATAAAGGAAATCATACACAATGACAGCGTTTCCACCTTCTAACTGCCGTGGTACTGATAAAAGGAACGCTAACATCAAGAACTAAGGTGTATCAATAAAGAATAAGAATAGAGCACAGCATTTGCTACTGGAAGAAACAAAAGAATTACTTGGGATACCTACAAGATCCATTCATTTTACTCTGACAGATGGTCAGAACTTCATCTGGGTCTGAATCTCCGAAAAAAAAAAAAAACAAAAAAACACAGTATCCAAAATTTCTTATTATCAAACATGGCAAGAAAATAAGCTTATAAACAAACCAACGATATGTCCAAATTCGCAACCCATAACAGTTAATGTTCTAACCTAACCACAAATGCAAAACTAGTTCAGTTCACCTCATACATTAGGATAGCAATCTCTGCACTTTGTTTGTATAGCCCCTAATTTAAAAGTCATTTCCATTCAGACCCGCAGGTCAAATACCAACTGTGATGGATTCCGTTGACATAACAAACAGGTGAGGAAACACACTTACAGCTCAGGATAAAACCAAATCAACAAAGCCACTTCTCTTTTTATTGCACCAATGCACCCCGGGGGGGAAGAGGATATATGATGTTTCATAAGAAGCTATTAAGCCAAGCAGTGCAAAATTGACTTGTGACTTCTTGAACATGCATGTGAAATGTGGCATGTAATGAATAACAGATACATACCTTCACTGATAGTCCTTCTCGTTCTTCTCGCTTTCTTTCTCGAAAGTCATCCTCTCTTCTACGTTTTATATCATCCTGTGAAACCAAGGCATTCTCTTCTGAGCGTCTTCGTTCCTTCTCTTCATGCCTTGGAGAAAGCCTCTGAGCATGCCGGGTGCCTCCAAACCTTCTATCAGCATCTTCTTCTCTTCTAGGAGCATTAACAGATTGGGGGACAACATGAGGAGGTAATGGTGGTGGTGGAGGCAAATTCTGCCCATGAAATCTCTCATCAAGATGAGGTTTTTCTAAAGATGTATCATTGTAACGCAATTTGCTTCTGTCATCTTTGGCCTTGTCAACTGGTCTATCGAATGCCCTATCAGTACCTCTCTCTTGTGCTCTCTCTGCAGAACGCTCTCTTGAATGTCTTTCCATTGACCTATCTCTTGTTCTCTCCCCTATAACATCATCCCCACGAGACTTATCAGAACGGTCTGGTCTGTCTCTGTACTCCCTTTCTCGTCTATCGCCAACCTTATCTTTTGACTTGTCAACAGGTTTTTCCATGGTCCTATGGACACTATGGTCATCAATTCCAGCTTTTTCCTGATCTACTGATCGAGCATCCATAGGCCTCTCTCTATCAGAAGATCGAGCATCACCCTCTAAATCCCGGGATTCTGAATCTCCTTTCCGGCGTTTAGTTAATCTGTCAGATTCCTCAGCAGGACTTGCCCTCTTTTGCAACTTATCACTAGACTTTGAAGCACTATCGTGTCGAGGAGAATGAACTAGTCGAGAAGTGGACTTATGCACATCCCCAACTTCGGTTGCATCATCTTTAGTGACTGCTTTGGGAGCTCCACCATCTGCTTTTAATTCAATACCATGAGCATCAGAAGCTCTTGTGGACACAGTTGAACCTTTGACTGATGCTGAAATTACATTGCCATTGGATGTGAGGGCGGAAGAAACACCAACCCCTTGCCTACCTTCTGATAAATTTGTGGGGCTGTCCTTGTCACTGACAGATGACCCAGAAGCCCTACCAACAGCTTTTCCAGGTTTGCTGTCATCCTTTCCAAGATCTTGTTTTGGCATCTTAGAAGTCGATCCAGCAACCAATTGCCGCTTAGTTGAAGCTCTCAACTGAAAACCAAAAATGCCATCAGATGCAAAGAAAAATCATTGGAAGGATAAAAAATCTTTTCAACGATGCCCAACAATAAAATCAGTAGCAGCTGTTTTTTTTAAGTCCCAAATAAACAGGAAAATCCTACCAGCAAAAGAAAATAAAATCAAATACAGAAACTAAAGTCAATCCACAAATAACCAATCATATCAGATCCTATTGGTTTATTGAGTCTATGAATACAAGAAACTTATTTTGGCACCTCTACATGCTCGACTACATCCAAGAACTTCAATCAAATAACCTAAAATTTTGCATCACAGCCAAATGCAACAAATAATTAGCTCTTTTGACCCAAACAAATAAGTGAGAGAGAGGGAGAGAGAAATGTTGAAGTTAAGAAAGATAGCTCATGAATGGACACAGATATTAAATACAGAACCAGGCAACTAGCCACAGACCATTCTCCACTAGTAAAGAATTGACTGGTGATAAGAGGCTGTTATTCACCATGCATGGAAATAAAGGCTGAAGAATAATGCAACAGCAGCCAATATAAACTTAGTGAGGCAAGGCAACTAATGCCTCAAGCCTCTCAACCAAAAATAAACTATTATGATAGATGAAGCATTCTACATGCAATATCAAACACAACAGGATGATAACCTCAGATTCAGCTGAATTCTTTGAGGCAATTCTGCCCATGCTTTCATCAACGGCTCTATTTGCTGATTCATCCATTTGTTTTTGATTTTCTGCTGCTCTTGCACCAATTTGTGCAGAAACCATGGGCTGAACATCTGACCCATTAACCAAAGAACCACCTTTGATCTTTTGATGTCCTTGATCAGATTTCACATGAGACATACTTTCCACTCTGTCCAACCTCCCATCAGTAGATTTAGTTCTGGATACCTGCTCTCTTGCCAAATTTCCAGAATCTCCAAATTGAGTTATGGTGACAGCTGCCTTTCCCCCTGTAGACTCACTCTGAGGAACATTTGGTGCAGAACTAGTTTGTGAAGCTGCTACGTTACCAGATAAAGACTTTGAAGCTGTTGATGGAGGCTTTATGTCAAGATATCCCATGCCAAATTCTTCATCTGTAACCCATGATGGCTGGACATCATGAAAGATATTAATTATACAGTAGGGGCAACGAAAATGCACAGTTGATAAACCAAAAAAAAAAAAAAAAAAAAAACTTAAAATCATCGCCTACCTTTCTGGCTGCCAAAGCTGCAGCAACACCTGTTGCCAACACCTTAAGATCCTCTCTTTCATCGCTTTTGATTCTAGTTACCTATATGGAGAGCCAGAAAATGGAGTGCAGAAGTTATGTTTTATAAGTACAGTGGAAAATAAATGACAGAAGATTGTTCTCATAGAACTTACTCTCTTTTCAAGGTTAATCCCACTTCTTTTGGTAACCGGGAAAACACCAGAAATTTTCGTCAGTAAAATAAGAGCATTTCGAAT
>JAFFZT010000245.1:5251-19271 GCA_019804595.1 Bruguiera parviflora | reverse complement strand
AAAAACATTTATATTCATCAAAACAAACATGTAACTACATCTTTGCGACCCATGCAAATGTTGCAAAGGCTCATTCACCCAAAATGACGTGCAAATTAACTTTTGTTGTAAAACAATGGGTTATACTGAACAGAAAATGGGTGCCTTGAGAGCCTTGGTACATTGAACCTATTGAAGTTTGTTGAGCAATGGATTGTCTTGCCATGACTAGCATTGGGTGCAAGAATTGAATGGTTTCATGCATGAATTATCCTGAACTTAGCTTTTCCGCCTAGACTGACCAATATGTTCCACACAACAAGCATGCCTATATATCATTTCTATGCTGAATACATTGAATTTTATCAGACAAAGAATTATTGAACTTGATTGCCTTTTTCCACAAGTTTTAAAGAGATCAATTTCTCATAATTGTGACTATCCCTATATTTCTTACTAAAAATGGTCAAACATTAGTGGCAAGGACATGGTCACATCAAATGATACTCGACATAAGTTTTTTGTGAACAAAAACATTTATATTCATCAAAACAAACATGTAACTACATCTTTGCGACCTATGCAAATGTTGCAAGGACTCATTCACCCAAAATGACGTGAAAATGAACTTTTGTGGGAAAACATCGGGTTATAGTGAACACAAAATGGATGCCTTGAGAGCTTTGGTAACTTCAACCTATTGAAGTTTGTTGAGCAATGGATTGTCTTGCCATGACTAGCTTTTGGTCTAAGAATTGAATGATTTGATGCATGAATTATCCGAAACTTTGTTTTTTGGCCTAGACTGACCAATATATTCCACACAACAAGCATGCCCATATATCATTTCATTGCTAAATACATTGAATTTTATCGGACAAAGAGTTATTGACCTTGATTGCCCCTTTCCACAAGTTTTAAAGGGATCAATTTCTCATAATTGTGACTATCCCTATATTTCTTACTAAAAATGGTCAAACATTAGTGGCAAGGACATGTTCACATCAAATGATACTCCACATAAGTTTTTTGTCAACAAAAACATTTATATTCATCAAAACAAACATGCAGGTACATCTTTGTGACCCTTGCAATGGTTGGAGAGGCTCATTCACCCAAAATGATGTGCAAATTAACTTTTGTGGTGAAACATCGAGTTATACTGAACACAAAATGGTTGCCTAGAGAGCCTTGGTAAATTCAACATATTGAAGTTTGCCATGACTAGCTTTTGGTGCAAGAATTGAATGGTTTGATGCATGAATTATCCTGAACTTAGCTTTTTGGCTTAGACTGACCAATATATTCCACGCAACAAGCATCCCCTTATATCATTTCCATGCTGAATACATTGAATTTTATCGAACAATGGGTTATTGATCTTGATTGCAATTTTGTGCAAGTATTCAGGGGATCAATTTCCAACAATTGTGACTATCCCTATATTTCTTACTAAAAATGGTCAAACATTAGTTGCAAGGACTTATCCACATCAAATGATATACAAATTATGTTTTTTGTCAACAAAAAGATTTATATTCATCTAAACAAACAAGTGCGTACTCCTTTGGGACCCTTGCATATGTTGGAAAGGCTCATTCACACAAAATGACGTGCAAATTAACTTTTCTTATGTATCATCATGTTTTGCTCAACACAAAATGGATGCCTCGAGAGCCTTTGAACTTTCAATCTATTGAAGTTTGTCGGGCAATGCAGTCTCTTACCATGACTAGCTTATGGTGCAAGAATTGAATGGTTTCATGCGTGAATTACCCTAAACTCAGCTTTTCAGCCTAGACTGACCAATATATTCCATACAACAAGCATCCCCAAGTATCATTTCCATACTTAGTACATTGAATTACATAAGACAAATGGTTATTGATCTTGTTTGCCTTTTTCCACAAGAATTAAGGGGATCAAATTCTCATAATTGCGACTATGCCTATATTTCATACTAAAAATTGTCATACATTAGTAGCAAGGACATGTTCACATGAAAGATACCCAACATATGTTTTTTGGGAACAAAAACATTTATATTCATTAAAACAAACTCATAGGTACATCTCGTCAACTCTTGCATATATTGCAAGGGCTCATTCACTCAAAATAATGTGCAAATTAACTTTTCTTGTATAACATCATGTTATACTCAACATTACAAGGAAGTTGTTACGCTTTCAATCTTTTGAATTTTATCAGACAAAGAGTTATTGACCTTGATTGCCTTTTCCTGTAAGTTTTAAGGGGATCAATTTTTCCTAATTGTGACTATCCCTATATTTCTTACCAAAAATGGTCAAACATTAGTGGCAAGGACATGTTCACATCAAATGATACTCGACATAAGTTTTTTGTCAACAAAAACATTTATATTCATCAAAACAAACATGCAGGTACATCTTTGCGACCCTTGCAAAGGTTGTTGCAGAGGCTTATTCACCCAAAATAACATGCAAATTAACTTTTGTGGTAAAACATCGGGTTATATTGAACACAAAATGGATGCCTTAAGAGCCTTGGTGAATTCAACCTATTGAAGTTTGTTGAGCAATGGATTCTCTTTCCATGACTAGCTTGTGGTGCAAGAATTGAATGGTTTGATGCATGAATTATCCTAAACTTAGCTTTTCAGCATGGACTGACCAATATATTCCACGCAATAAGCGTCCCCTTATATCATTTCCATGCTGAATAAATTGAATTTTATCGAACAAAGGGTTATTGATCTTGCTTGCGTTTTTGTCCAAGTATTAAGGGGACCAATTTCCAATAATTGTGACTATCCCTATATTTTTTACTAAAAATGGTCTAACAATAGTGGCAAGGACTTATCCTCATCAAATGATACACAAATTATGTTTTTTGCAACAAAAGGATTTATATTCATCTAAACAAACATGTGCATACTTCTTCGGGACCCTTGCATATGTTGGAAAGGCTGGTAAAACATCGGGTTATACTAAACACAAAATGGATGCCTTAAGAGCCTTGGTAAATTCATCTTATTGAAGTTCGTTAAGCAATGGATTGTCTTGCAATGACTAGCTTGTGGTGCAAGAATTGAATGGTTTGATGCATGAATTATCCTAAACTTAGCTTTTCAGCCTGGACTGACCAATATATTCCACGCAACAAGCGTCCCCTTATATCATTAGTGGCAAGGACATGTTCACATCAAATGATACTCAACATATGTTTTTGTCAACCAAAACATTTATATTCATCGAAACAAACGTGTAGGTACATCTTTGCGACCCTTAAATTTGTCGCAAAGGCTCATTCTCTCAAAATGACATGCACATTAACTTTTCTTGTATAACATCATGTTATGCTCAACACAAAATGGATGCCTTTAGAGCCTTTGAACTTTCAATCTATTAAAGTTTGTTGAGCGATGTAGTCTCTTACCATTACTAGCTTTTGGTGCAATAATTGAATGGTTTCATGCATGAATTACCCTGAACTCAGCTTTTTGGCCTAGACTGACGAGTATATTCCATGCAACAAGTGTCCCCAAGTATCATTTCCATACTGAATACATTGAAATACATAAGACAAAAGGTTATTGATCTTGTTTGCCTTTTTCCACAAGTATTAAGGGGATCAATTTCTCATAATTGTGACTATCCCTAAATTTCTAACAGGAAATGGTCAAACATTAGTGGCAAGGACATGTTCACATCAAATGATACTCGACATATGTTTTTTGTCAACAAAACATTTATATTCATCAAAACAAACATGCAGGTACATCTTTGTGACTCTTGCATATGTTGCAAAGGCTCATTCACTCAAAATGACGTGCAAATTAACTTTTAGGGCAAAACATCGGGTTATACAGCACAGAAAATGGATGCCTTAAGAGCCTTGGTACATTCAACCAATTGAAGTTTGTTGAGCAATGGATTGTCTTGCCATGACTAGCTTTTGGTGCAAGAATTGAATGGTTTCATGCATGAATGATCTTGAACTAAGCTTTTCGGCCCACATTGACCAATATATTCCACAAAACAAGCGAGCCCATATATCATTTCCACACTGAATACATTGAATTACATAAGACAAATGGTTATTGATCTTGTTTGCCTTTTTCCACAAGTATTAAAGGGATTAATTTCTCATAATTGTGACTATCCCTATATTTCTTACTAGAAATGGTCAAACATTAGTGGCAAGGACATGTTCGCATCAAATGATACTCGACATATGTTTTTTGTCACCAGAAACATTTATATTCATCAAAACAAACATGCAGGTACATCTTTGCGACTCTTGCATATGTTGCAAAGGCTCATTCACTCAAACTGACGTGCAAATTAACTTTTGGGGAAAACATCGGGTTATACTGCATAGAAAATGGATGCCTTGAGAGCCTTGGTACATTCAACCTATTGAAGTTTGTTGAGCAATGGATTGTCCTGCCATGACTAGCTTTTGGTGCAAGAATTGAATGGCTTGATGCATGAATGATCTTGAACTTAGCTTTTTGGCCCACATTGACCAATATATTCCATGCAACAAGCATGCCCACATATCATTTCCATGCTGAATACATTGAATTTTATCTAATAAAGAGTTATTGATCTTGATTGCCTCTTTCTGCATGTTTTAAGGGGATCAATTTCTTATAATTGTGACTATCCCTATATTTCTTACCAAAAATGGTCAAACATTAGTGGCAAGGACAAGTTCACATCTAAAGATACTCGGCATATGTTTTTTGTCAACCAAAACATTTATATTCATCGAAACAAACATACAGGTACATCTTTGCGACCCTTAAATATGTCACAAAGTCTCATTCACTCAAAATGACATGCAAATTAAGTTTTCATGTATAACATCATGTTATGCTTAACACAAAATGGATGCCTCAAGAGCCTTTGTACTTTCAATCTATTGAGGTTTCTCGAGCAATGGAGTCTCTTACCATGACTAGCTTTTGGTGCAAGAATTGAATGGTTTCGTGCATGAATTATCCTAAAGTCAGCATTTTTGCCTAGACTGACCAGTATATTCCATGCAACAACCGTCCCCGTGTATCATTTCCATACTAAATACATTGAATTACATAAGACAAATGGTTATTGATCTTGTTTTCCTTTTTCCATAAGTATTAAGGGGATCAATTTCTCATAATTGTGACTATCCCTATATTTCTTACTAGAAATGGTCAAACATAAGTGGCAAGGACATGTTCACATCAAATGATACTCGACATATGTTTTTTGTCACTAAAAACATTTATATTCATCAAAACAAACATTTAGGTACATCTTTGTGACTCTCGCATATGTTGCAAAGTCTCATTCACTCAAAATGATGTGCAAATTAAGTTTTCTTCTATAACATCATGTTATGCTCAACATTAGATGGAAGTCTCTGCACTTTCAATCTTTTGAATTTTATCTGACAAAGAGTTATTGACCTTGATTGCCTTTTTCCACAAGTTTTAAGGGGATCAATTTCTCATAATTGTGACTACCCCTATATTTCTTACTAAAAATGGTCAAACATTAGTGGCAAGGAGATGTTCACATCAAATGATATTCAACAAAAATTTTTTGTCAACAAAAACGTTTATATTCATCAAAAAAAATATGTAGCTGCATCTTTGCAATGCTTGCAAATGTTGGAAGGACTCATTCACCCAAAATGATGTGCAAATGAACTTTTGTGGTAAAACATCGAGTAATTCTAAACAGAAATGGAATGCCTTCAGAGCCTTGGTAGGTTCAAGCCGTTGAAATTTGTTAAGCAATGGATTGTCTTGCCATGACTAGCTTTTGGTGCAAGAATTGAATGGTTTGATGCATCAATTATCTGGAACTTTGCTTTTTGACCAAGGCTGACCAATATATTCCACGCAACAAGCATGCCCACATATCATTTCCATGCTGAATACATTGAATTTTATCTGATAAAGAGTTATTGACCTTGATTGCCTCTTTCTGCATGTTTTAAGGGGATCAATTTCTCATAATTGTGACTATCCCTATATTTCTTACCAAAAATGGTCAAACATTAGTGGCAAGGACAAGTTCACATCTAATGATACTCGACATATGTTTTTTGTTAGCAAAAGCATTTATATTCATCTAAACGAACATGTAGGTACATCTTTGCGACTCTTGCATATGTTGCAAAGGCTTATTCACTCAAAATTACGTGCAAATTAACTTTTGGGGCAAAACATCAGGTTATACTACACAGAAAATGGATCCCTTGAGAGCCTTGGTACATTTAACCTATTGAAGTTTGTTGTGCAATGGATTGTCTTACCATGACTAGCTTTTGGTGCAAGAATTGAATGGTTTGATACATGAATGATCTTGAACTTAGCTTTTCAGCCCACACTGACCAATATTTTCCACGCAACAAGTGTTCCCATATATCATTTCCATGCTGAATACATTGAATTTTATCGGACAAAGGGCTATTGACCTCGATTGCCTTTTTTCGCAAGTTTTATGGGGATCAATTTCTCATAATTGTGACCATCCCTAGATTTCTTACTAAAAATGGTCAAACATTAGTGGCAAGGACATGTTCACATCAAATGATACTCGACATTTGTTTTTTGTCAACCAAAACATTTATATGCATCGAAACTAACGTGTAGGTACATCTTTGGGACCCTTAAATATGTCGCAAAGGTTGATTCACTCAAAATGACATGCAAATTAAGTTTTCATGTATAACATCATGTTATGCTTAACACAAAATGGATGCCTCAAGAGCCTTTGTACTTTCAATCTATTGAGGTTTCTCGAGCAATGGAGTCTCTTACCATGACTAGCTTTTGGTGCAAGAATTGAATGGTTTCGTGCATGAATTATCCTCAACTCAGCATTTCGGCCTAGACTGACCAATATATTCCATGCAACAAGCATCCCCATGTATCATTTCCATACTGAATATATTGAATTATAGAAGACAAATGGTTATTGATCCTGTTTGCCTTTTTCCACAAGTATTAATGGGATCAATTTCTCATAACTGTGACTATCCATATATTTCTTACTAGAAATGGTCATACATTAGTGGCAAGGAGATGTTGACATCAAATGATACTCAACATAAGTTTTTTGTCAACAAAAACATTTATATTCATCAAAACAAACATGTAGCTACATCTTTGCAACCCTTGCAAATGTTGGAAAGACTCAAACACCCAAAATGATGTGCAAATGAACTTTTGTGGTAAAACATCGAGTTATACTAAACAGAAAATGAATGCCTTCAGAGCCTTGGTAGATTCAAGCCGTTGAAATTTGTTAAGCAATGGATTGTCTTGCCATGACTAGCTTTTGGTGCAAGAATTGAATGGTTTGATGCATCAATTATCTAGAACTTTGCTTTTTGACCAAGGCTGACCAATATATTCCACGCAACAAGCATGCCCACATATCATTTCCATGCTGAATACATTGAATTTTATCTGATAAAGAGTTATTGACCTTGATTGCCTCTTTCTGCATCTTTTAAGGGGATCAATTTCTCATAATTGTGACTATCCCTACATTTCTTACCAAAAATGGTCAAACATTAGTGGCAAGGACAAGTTCACATCTAATGAAACTCGACATATGTTTTTTGTCAGCAAAAACATTTATATTTCTCAAAACGAACATGTAGGTACATCTTTGCGACTCTTGCATATGTTGTAAGGGCTTATTCCCTCAAAATTACGTGCAAATTAATTTTTGGGGCAAAACATCGGGTTATACTGCACAGAAAATGGATCCCTTGAGAGCCTTGGTACATTTAACCTATTGAAGTTTGTTGTGCAATGGATTGTCTTCCCGTGACTAGCTTTTGGTGCAAGAATTGAATGGTTTGATACATGAATGATCTTGAACTCAGCATTTCAGCCCACACTGACCAATATATTCCACGCAACAAGTGTGCCCATATATCATTTCCATGCTGAATACATTGAATTTTATTGGACAAAGGGTTATTGACCTCAATTGCCTTTTTCCGCAAGTTTTAAGGGGATCAATTTCTCATAATTGTGACCATCCCTAGATTTCTTACTAAAAATGGTCAAACATTAGTGGCAAGGACATGTTCACATCAAATGATACTCGACATATGTTTTTTGTCAACCAAAACATTTATATTCATCGAAACAAATGTGCAGGAACATCTTTGCGACCCTTAAATATGTCGCAAAGGCTCATTCACTCAAAATGACATGTAAATTATGCTTTCTTGTATAACATCATGTTATGCTCAACACAAAATGGATGCCTCAAGAGCCCTTGTACTTTCAATCTATTGAGGTTTCTCGAGCACTGGAGTCTCTTACCATGACTAGCTTTTGGTGCAAGAATTGAATGGTTTCGTGCATGAATTATCCTCAACTCAGAATTTCGGCCTAGACTGACCAATATATTCCATGCAACAAGCATCCCCATGTATCATTTCCATACTGAATACATTGAATTATAGAAGACAAATGGTTATTGATCTTGTTTGCCTTTTTCCACAAGTATTAAGGGGATCAATTTCTCATAATGGTGACTACCCCTATATTTCTTACTAAAAATGGTCAAACATTAGTGGCAAGGAGATGTTGACATCAAATGATACTCAACATAAATTTTTTGTCAACAAAAACATTTATATTCATCAAAACAAACACGTAGCTCCATCTTTGCAACCAATGCAAATGTTGGAAAGACTAATTAACCCAAAATGACGTGCAAATTAAGTTTTCTTGTATAACATCATGTTATGCTCAACACAAAATGGATGCCTCAAGAGCCATTGTACATTTAATCTATTGAGGTTTCTCGAGCAAAGGAGTCTCTTACCATGGCTAGCTTTTGGTGTAAGAATTGAATGGTTTCGTGCATGAACTATCCTGAACTCAGCATTTCGGCCTAGACTGACTAATATATTCCATGCAACAAGTGTCCCCATGTATCATTTCCATACTGAATACATTGAATTACAGAAGACAAATGGTTATTGATCTTGTTAGCCTTTTTCCACAAGTATTAAGAGGATCAATTTCTCATAATTGTGACTATCCATATATTTCTTACTAGAAATGGGCAAACATTAGTGGCAAGGAGATGTTGACATCAAATGATACTCAACATAAGTTTTTTGTCAACAAAAACATTTATATTCATCAAAACAAACATGTAGCTACATCTTTGCGACCCATGCAAATGTTGGAAAGACTAATTCACCCAAAATAACGTGCAAATGAACTTTTGTGGTAAAACATCGGGTTATACTAAACAGAAAATGAATGCCTTCAAAGCCTTGTTAGATTCAACACGTTGAAATTTGTTAAGCAATGGATTGTCTTGCCATGACTAGCTTTTGGTGCAAGAATTGAATGGTTTGATGCATCAATTATCTGGAACTTTGCTTTTTGACCTAAGCTGACCAATATATTCCACACAACAAGCTTGCCCAGATATCATTTCCATGCTGAATACATTGAATTTTACCTGACAAAGAGTTATTGACCTTGATTGCCTCTTTCCGCATGTTTTAAGGGGATCAATTTCTCATAATTGTGACTATCCCTATATTTCTCACCAAAAATGGTCAAACATTAGTGGCAAGGACAAGTTCACATCTAATGATACTTGACATATGTTTTTTGTCAACAAAATCATTTATATTCGTCAAAACAAACATGTAGGTACATCTTTGCAACTCTTGCATATGTTACAAAGGCTCATTCACTCAAAATGACGTGCGCATTAACTTTTGGGGCAAAACATCAGGTTATACTACACAGAAAATGGATGCCGTGAGAGCCTTGGTACATTTAACCTATTGAAGTTTGTTGAGCAATTGATTGTCTTGCCATGACAAGCTTTTGGTGCAAGAATTGAATGGATTGATGCATGAATGATCTTGAACTTCGCCTTTCAGCCCATACTGACCAATATATTCCACGCAACAAGCGTGCCCATATATCATTTCCATGCTGAGTACATTGAATTTTATCGGACAAAGGGTTATTGACCTCGATTGCCTTTTTTCGCATGTTTTAAGGGGATCAATTTCTCATAATTGTGACCATCCCAAGATTTCTTACTAAAAATGGTCAAACATTAGTGGCAAGGACATGTTCACATCAAATGATACTCGACATATGTTTTTTGTCAACCAAAACATTTATATTCATCGAAACAAACGTGCAGGAACATCTTTGCGACCCTTAAATATGTCGCAAAGGCTCATTCAGTCAAAATGACATGCAAATTAAGTTTTCATGTATAACATCATGTTATGCTCAACACAAAATGGATGCCTCAAGAGCCTTTGTACTTTCAATCTATTGAGGTTTCTCGAGCAATGGAGTCTCTTACCATGGCTAGCTTTTGGTGCAAGAATTGAATGGTTTCGTGCATGAATTATCCTCAACTCAGCGTTTTGGCCTAGACTGATGAGTATATTCCAAGCAATAAGTGTCCCCATGTATCATTTCCATACTAAATACATTGAATTACAGAAGACAAATGGTTATTGATTTTGTTTGCCTTTTTCCACAAGTATTAAGGGGATCAATTTCTCATAATTGTGACTATCCCTATATTTCTTACTAGAAATGGTCAAACATTAGTGGCAAGGAGATGTTCACATCAAATGATACTTGACATATGTTTTTTGTCAACAAAAACATTTATATTCATCAAAACAAACATGCAGGTACATCTTTGCGACTCTTGCATATGTTGCTAAGGCTTATTCCCTCTGAATGAGGTGCAAATTAACTTTTGGGGAAAAACATCGGGTTATACTGCACAAAAAATGGATGCCTTGAGAGCCATGGTGCATTTAACCTATTGAAGTTTGTTTAGTAACGGATTGTCTTGCCATGACTAGTTTTTGGTGCAAGAATTGAATGGTTTGATGCTTGAATGATCCTAAACTTAGCTTTTCGGCCCACAATGACCAATATATTCCACGCAACAAACGTGCCCATTTATCATTTCAATGCTAAATACATTAAATTTTCTCGAACAAAGGGTTATTGACCTCGATTCCCTTTTTCCCCAAGTTTTAAGGGGATCAATTTCTCATAATTATGACCATCCCTAGATTTCTTACTAAAAAAGGTCAAACATTAGTGGCAAGGACATGTTCAGATTAAATGATACTCGACATATGCTTTTTGTCAACCAAAACATTTATATTCATCGAAACAAACGTGCAGGTACAACTTTGTGACCCTTAAATATGTCGTAAAGGCTCATTCACTCAAAATGACATGCAAATTAAGTTTTCTTGTATCACATCATGTTATGCTCAACACAAAATGGATGCCTCAAAAGCCTTTGTACTTTCAATCTATTAAGGTTTCTCGAGCAATGGAGTCTCTTACCATGACTAGCTTTTGGTACAAGAATTGAATGGTTTCGTGCATGAATTATCCTCAACTCAGCATTATGGCATAGACTAACCAATATATTCCATGCAACAAGCATCCCCCTGTATCATTTCCATACCAAATACATTGAATTACATAGGACAAATGGTTATTGTTCTTGTTTGCCTTTTTCCACAAGTATTAAAGGGATCAATATCTCATAATTGTGACTATCCCTATATTTCTTACAAGAAATGGTCAAACATAAGTGGCAAGGACATGTTCACATCAAATCATACTCAATATATGTTTTTTGTCACCAAAAACATTTATATTAATCAAAACAAACATGTAGGTACATCTTTGCGACTATTGCATATGTTGCAAAGGCTAATTCACTCAAAATGACGCGCAAATTAACTTTTCTTGTATAACATCATGTAATGCTCAACATTAGATGGAAGTCTTTGTGCTTTCAATTTTTTGAATTTTATCAGACAAAGAGTTGTTGACTGTGATTGCCTTTTTCCGCAAGTTTTAAGGGGATGAATTTCTCATAATTGTGACTATCCCTATATTTCTTACTAAAAATGGCCAAACATTAGTGGCAAGGACATGTTCACATGAAATGATACTCGACATATGCTTTTTGTCACCAAAAACATTTATATTCATCAAAACAAACATGTAGGTACATCTTTGCGACTCTTGCATATGTTGCAAAGGCTCATTCACTCGCAATGACTTGCAAATTAACTTTTCTTGTATAACATCATGTTATGCGCTTTCAATCTTTTGAATTTTGTCAGAGAAAGAGTTATTGACCTTGATTGCCTTTTTCAGCAAGTTTTAAGGGGATCAATTTCTCATAATTGTGACTATCCCTAAATTTCTTTCCAAAAACGGTCAAACATTAGTGGCAAGGACAAGTTCACATCTAATGATACTTGACATATGTTTTTTGTCAGCAAAAACATTTATATTTGTCAAAACAAACATGTAGGTATAACTTTGCGACTCTTGCATATGTTGCAAAGGCTTATTCACACAAAATGACGTGCAAATTAACTTTTGGGGCAAAACATTAGGTTATACTGCACAGAAAATGGATGCCGCGAGAGCCTTGGTACATTTAACCTATTGAAGTTTGCTGAGCAATGGATTGTCTTGCCATGACTACCTTTTGGTGTAAGAATTGAATGGTTTGATGCATGAATTATCTGGAACTTTGCTTTTCCACCTAGACTGACCAATATATTCCACGCAACAACTGTGCCCATATATCATTTCCATGCTGAATACATTGAATTTTATCGAACAAAGAGTTATTGAACTTGATTGCCTCTTTCCAGAAATTTTAAGGGGATCAATTTCTCATAATTATGACTATCACTATATTTCTTCCTAAAAATGGTCAAACATTAGTGGCAAGGACAAGTTCACATCAAATGGTACTCGACATATGTTTTTTGTCAACAAAAACATTTATATTCATCAAAACAAACATGTATGTACATCTTTGTGACTCTTTCATATGTTGCAAAGTCTCATTCACTCAAAATGATGTGCAAATTAACTTTTCTTGTATAACATCATGTAATGCTCAACATTAGATGGAAGTCGTTGTGCTTTCAATCTTTTGAATTTTATCAGACAAAGAGTTGTTGACTGTGATTGCCTTTTTCCGCAAGTTTTAAGGGGTTGAATTTCTTATAATTACGACCATCCCTATATTTCTTACTAAAAATGGCCCAACATTAGCGGCAAGGACATGTTCACATCAAATGATACTCGACATAGGTTTTTTGTCTCCAAAAACATTTATATTCATCAAAACAAACATGTAGGTACATCTTTGCGATTCTTGCGTATGTTGCAAAGGCTCATTCACTCAAAATGACTTGCAAATTAACTTTTCCTGTATAACATCATGTTATGCTCAACACAAAATGGATACCTCAAGAGCCTTTGTACTTTCAATCTATTAAGGTTTCTCGAGCAATGGAGTCTCTTAGCATGACTAGCTTTTGGTGCTAGAATTGAATGGTTTCGTGCATGAATTATCCTAAAGTCAGTATTATGGCATAGACTAACCAATATATTCCATGCAACAAGCATCCCCCTGTATCATTTCCATACTAAATACATTGAATTACATAGGACAAATGGTTATTGTTCTTGTTTGCCTTTTTCCACAAGTATTAAAGGGATCAATTTCTCATAATTGTGACTATCCCTATATTTCTTACTAGAAATGGTCAAACATAAGTGGCAAGGACATGTTCACATCAAATGATACTCGACATATGTTTTTTGTCAACAAAAACATTTATATTAATCAAAACAAACATGTAGGTACATCTTTGCAATTCTTGCATATGTTGCGAAGGCTAATTCACTCAAAATGACGTGTAGATTAACTTTTCTTGTTTAACATCATGTAATGCTCAACATTAGATGGAAGTCTTTGTGCTTTCAATCTTTTGAATTGTATTAGACAAAGTGTTGTTGACCGTGATTGCCTTTTTCTGCAAGTTTTAAGGGGATGAATTTCTCATACTTGTGACTATCCCTATATTTCTTACTAAAAATGGCCAAACATTAGTGGCAAGGACATGCTCACATCAATTGAAACTCAACATATGTTTTTTGTCACCAAAAACATTTATATTCATCAAAACAAAC